>ML104691.1:145353-277641 GCA_003697995.1 Taxidea taxus jeffersonii | reverse complement strand
TTTTTTTTTTTTTTTTTTTTACAGTGGGAGAGAGGGGAGAAGGGCAGGGACAGAGAATCTTTAGCAGCAACACCAGGCTTGATCCCACAACCCTGAGATTAAGAAACTTAAACTCAGTCATCCAGCTGAATATTTTATAAAATAAAAATATAAATTGGGGCGCCTGGGTGGCTCAGCGGGTTGGGCCTCCGCCTTCGGCTCAGGTCATGATCCCAGGGTCCTGGGATCGAGCCCCGTATCGGGGTCTCCGCTCAGCGGGGAGCCTGCTTCCCCCTCTCTCTCTCTGCCTGCCTCTTTGCCTACTTGTGATCTCTCTCCTCTGTGTCAAATAAATAAATAAAATCTTTAAAATATATATATATAAATTAAGATGTAATCAGATAATGCTTATCATGCCATTTCCAAGAATGAATGTCATGTAAAACTTCAAAAGTTTCTACTGTAAACTTTGTGACAAGTGCTACATAAAACTCCTAAATGAAAATAAACCTGTTTAAAAACATAGGCTAGGGCCTATGTTAAGGTGGCTCAGTCGTTAAGCATCTGCCTTTGGCTCAGGTCATGATCCCAGGGTTCTGGGATCAAGCCCCAAATTGGACTCCCTGCTTGGCAGGAAGCCTGCTTCTCTCTCTCCTACTCCCCCTACCTGTGTTCCTTCTCTCGCTATGTCTCTCTGTCAAATAAATAATTAAAATCTTAAAAAAAAAAAAAAAACCACCAAAAACTGTAGGCTAATATGCCCTATAAAAAGGATAGAGTTCATATTTTAGCTTCAGATTTTAAATATATTTGATATAAGTCCACAAATTGAGAATTCACATTAAACCTATTGAAAAATCTGGAGAAACAAGTATCAAGACACCTAACTTGGGGGCGCCTGGCTGGCTCAGTCGGCTGAGTGTGCGACTCCTGACCTCGGGATTGTGAGTTCAAGCCCTGTGTTGGGTATAGAGATGACTTAAAAATAAAATCTCAAAAAAAAATCTTAAAAGATGCTTTTTTTTTTTTTTTAAAGATTCATTTATTTGCGAGAGAGAGTGAGCACATGAGTGGTAGGGAGAGGTAAATTCCCTGCTGAGCAGGGAGCCCCGATGTGGGACTCCATTCCAGGATCCCAAGATCATGACCTGAGCCAAAGGCAGAGAAGCTTACCTGACTGAGCCACCCAGGCACGCAGACACCTATTTTAAATAACTTTTGGTGCAAAGAAGAAACAATTGAATGTAATGCTTCAAGAAAGCAGTTAATAAAAATACTGATTTTTAGGGACGCCTGGGTGGCTCAGTTGGTTAAGCGGCTGCCTTCTGCTCAGGTCATGATCCCAGCGTCCTGGGATCGAGTCCCACATCGGGCTCCTTGCTCGGCAGGGAGCCTGCTTCTCCCTCTGCCTCTGTCTGCCTGTGCTCTCTCTCTCTCTCTCTCTGACAAATTAAAAAAAAAACAAAACTGATTTTTAAAGGGATTTCTCTCTCCTTTTTAAAAGATTTTATTTATTTGACAGAGAAAGATCACAAGTAGGCAAGGGGGGGGGGGGAGGGGTGGGGGGAGGGGGCGGGGAAGCAGGCTCCCTGCTGAGCAGAGAGCCTGATGCGGGGCTCCATCCCAAGACAGAGATCATGATCTGAGCAGAAGGCAGAGACTTAACCCACTAAGCCACCCAGGCGCCCTTAAAGCGATTTCTAAAAAACCAATGGGAAGAAACTTTGGTTTCCTTTTCATTATACAGCAACGAGATCATGACCATTTGCTCTTTTGCTACACTTAATCTCTCAAGGAGCTCATGTATTAATAATTGTAAATAAAACCTTTACAGACTATTCCTTATCTACACTTTCAGACCACAAGTGTTCTGAGAGTATCAGATCTAGCTCAAATTCAACAGACATAGAACTGGAGTCATCTTGGGGCACTTGGGTGGCTCAGGCAATTGACTCTTGATTTCAGCTCCCGTCATTATTTGGGGTTGTGGGATCGAGCCCTGCATCTGGCTCTGTGCTCTGTGGAGTCTGCTTGTTCCTCTCCCTCTGCTCCTCCCTACATGCTCTCTTTCCCTCTATAAATAAATAAAATCCCTTTTTTCTTTCTTTCTTTTTTTTTAAACATTTTTTTAATTTTATTTTTTTTTATTTACTTGATAGACAGAGATCACAAGTAGGCAGAGAAGCAGGCAGCGAGAGAGGAGGAAGCAGGCTCCCCGCTGAGCAGAGAGCCTGATTCGGGGCTCTATCCCAGGACCCTGAGATCATGGATGTCCTGGCTCACTTGTTCACTTTTGGGTTTGATGGGTGTGCTAACACTGCAATGTCTGAGGCCTCAGCTATGGCCACACATTGCTGAGTGGCTTCATTTCCTCCCCTCATCCAATCCACCTATGGATTGGACTTAATTCCTGGAAGTCCAAACTCTTATGTGCTTACATTTCTATTAGTGCCCAATATCAACTTTGCAACGATGTGGCTGCTTATTGTCAGAATTCAGTTATAATATTTTTCTTTTTTCTTTTTTAAGATTTTGATTTATTTATTTGACAGAAAGCGATCACAAGTTGGCAGAGAGGCAGGCAGAGAGAGAGGAGGAAGCAGGCTCCCCGCTGAGCAGAGAGCCCGATGCGGGGCTCGATCCCAGGACCCTGAGACCATGGCCTGAGCTGAAGGCAGAGGCTGAACCCACTGAGTCACCCAGGCGCCCCTATAATATTTCTAACCCACCGTCTTTTTAAGGAAATCAAGGGTATATTGTCAAGCCAGAGGCTACAGAGAAAACATGAAGTCAACACAAAAATGTGGTCCCGTACGTTCATCATCACGCCAGGACCGGTGCAGAGTGTTACACCAGCCGGCCGCACTGCGAGGGGTAACTCTTCTGTTATACTGAAGAGATGACTTAAAATATTAAGTTTTAATGATGTTCTTAACCTGTGAGAATTTTCATACATACCCACATATCGGATAAATATGGCAAACCACATGCTCAATTACTTGGTTTACAAATTTGGTTAGCATAGGGGCACCTGGGTGGCTCAGTGGGTTAAAGCCTCCGCCTTCGGCTCAGGTCTTGATCTCAGGGTCCTGGGATCGAGCCCCGCATCGGGCTCTCTGCTCGGCGGGGAGCCTGCTTCCCCCTTCTCTCTCTCTGCCTCCTTGTGATCTTTGTCTGTCAAATAAATAAATAAAATCTTTAAAAAAAAATTTGGTTAGCCTAATCAAAGTAACCAGCGGGAGATTTGGTTCAAATGTTGTCATGTTGCAGGTTGGAGAATGGTAGTCCTAACCTGATAAGCTCTCTCTGCTTTTTCTTTTCTTTTTCCTTAAAGATTTCATTTACTTACTTGAGAGAGAGAGAGAAAGCATCTGCAGGGAGAGGGACAAGCGGACTCCCTGCCGAGCAGGGAGCCCGATGCGGGACTTGATCCCAGGACTCTGGGATCATGACCTGAGGTGAAGGCAGATGCTTAACCCACTGAGCCACCCAGGTGCCCCAGCTCCTTTGCTTCTTTTTTTTTTTTTTAAAGATTTTATTTATTGGACAGAGAGAGATCACAAGTAGGCAGAGAGTGGGGGAAGCAGGCTTCCCACGGAGTGGGGAGCCCAACTCGGGGGCTCGATCCCAGGACCCTGAGATCACGAGCAGAGCTGAAGGCAGAGGCTTAACCCACTGAGCCACCCAGGCGCCCCAGCTCCCTCTGCTTCTTAAAGAGAGAGGCAAATGCGTGGTTTTAATAACTGGAGGACATCTCAGCATTGCACAGGCAACAGTCTCTAGGAATCGGTATACTCCAAGGACGCTTTGTGTAAACAATAGTACGCAGGTGTTTGTTGCATACAACTGCACTAGTTGCATAAAACTCTTGACAAGATGGCAACAGAAGACACAGTGATAGGGCTCACACCTGGCTATACCCTGAAAAGCTTTTCTAGCTGATAACGTGGGTTATAAGAACTTGCTTTTGGTGGATGAGAGAAGGGCAGAGGGAGAGAGAGAGTGAATCCCAAGTAGGCTTTACGTCTAACAGAGCTGGACACCCAGCTTGACCTCACCATCAGAGATCATGATCTGAGCCAGAATCAAGTTGGATGTTTAACCGGCTGAGCTGCCGAGGTGCCCCAAGAATGTTCTACGTTCACATTTTAAGTATCTAACTTCAATCTTTGGAAAATTCATGAAGTTGCATGGTCCCTATCACTAGAGGGATTTAATCAGAGGCTGAATAAACATTTACAGTGGCTTCATAAACAGGATTCAAGCATCAGCTGAAGAGGATGGGGGATAGGATGACCATATTAAAGCTATAGCCTCTTCTGATTTTGGCAATGGTTGATGTGATTATGACGTTTTCTCCTTTATGCTAGCTGAATCATGTGATACCGGGACAATGCAGGTGGTGATGAGGGAAATAAGCAATTGAGGAATCCTTTCTAAATCTCTACCACACTCTCCCTTCTCCAATTGATGTAAACAATCGTTTTTTAATGAACACAATTGCAGTTTGTGAATGCTTATTTAATTTTCCATTCACTATAGGGCCTTTAAGAAACCATTTCTTGCTTCAGAAGCAAAAAAGGAATTTTAATTTTGATTAAATATTTACTAGTAAATCCACAATGAAGAGAAAATTCAGAAGATGTGTATTTCCTACAATATGTAAAAATTGGAAAAATATTTTGCAAAATATCATATTTTAGCTGTGTAGATATGTATATTTTTCTCTTCTAATCATAAAACTCACCTTAGCTCAGCATAGTACCTTTTGGTGGGCCATAATGTCGTTTTTGAAATATTCAATGTAAAGTTGAGAGGAGCAAGCATTATTTTTAAGAATAATAATTAGGGGCGCCGGGGTGGCTCAGTGGGTTAAGCCTCTGCCTTAGGCTCAGGTCATGGTCTCAGGGTCCTGGGATAGAGCCCCACATCGGGCTCTCTGCTCAGCAGGGAGCCTGCCTCCCCCCCCTTCTCTGCCTGCTTGTGATCTCTGTCAAATAAATAAATAAAATCTAAAAAAAAAGAATAATAATTTTTTAAAAAGATGTAACCACAAATAAAACAAAACAAAACAACTATGACTCCACAGTGAAATATTTTAAGAATTTCTAAGCTTTCTCATTCCTCTTCCTACAGGGAGGTACACAAATGAATCAAGACACGATTACTGCCCAGGATATAGTAGTGGGGAAGTATTATTTTTTATCATTTATAATACAGCATGTAAGGGCATCTGGATGACTCAGTCGAGGTTAAGCCTCCAACTCTTGATTTCAGCTCATGTCATGATCTCAGGGTTGTGAGATCAAGCCCCGAATCTGGCTCTGATATCAGCGCAGAGTCTGCTTGTCCCTCTCCCTCTGCTTCTCCCTACGTACGTGCTTGCTCTCTCTCTCAAATAAATTTAAAAAATAAAAGAAAGATTTAGTGGCGCCTGGGTGGCTCAGTCGTTAAGCCTCTGCCTTTGGCTTAGGTCATGATCCCAGCATCCTGGGATTGAGCCCTGCATCGGGCTCCTTGCTCAGCAGGAAGCCTGCTTCTCCCCCTCCCACTCCCTCTGCTTCTGTTCCCTCTCTCGTAGTGTCTCTCCCTGTCAAATAAATAAACAAAATCTTAAAAAAAAAAGAGAGAAAGATTTATAATACAGCATGGAGATGGCTAAGCTGGTAGAGCATGCAATTTCTTTGTAAAGACTTTATTTTTTTTAAAAGATTTTATTTATATACTTGACAGAGATCAGTAGTAGGCAGAGAGGCAGGCAGAGAGTAGAGGGGGAGCAGAGCAGAGAGCCCGATATCGGTCTCGATCCCAGGACCCTGGTATCATGACCTGAGCCGAAGGCAGAGGCTTTAACCCATTGAGCCACCTAGCCGCCCAGGACTTTATTTTAGAGCTAGACAGAGAACACAAGCAGGGGGAGAGGGACAAGCAGACTCCGTGTCGAGGGCTCCATCCCACCACTCCAAGACCACAACCCAAGCCAAAATCAAGAGTCAGACACTCAACCAACTGAGCTCCCCAGGTGCTCCTAGAGCATGCAACTCTTGATCTCGCCCTATGTAGGGCTGGAGCTTACTTAAAAATATCTACAGCATGGAATATTTAAAATACTACCAAAATATGTCACTCCAACTGATAGGCAAATTGACCTTGTATGAAGAAACCTGCTGTTTTGCTCCTCAACATTTCACCTGGAGCAGAAGCATCAATGAACATTAAACTGGAGCAGAAGCATCAGTGAAGTGAAATTATTGATTAAAAATAACAATCATACACTGCAGTGGTTGACAGGATTTAGAAGTCAAAATTGACCCAAGTCTGAATCCTGGTTGTCCTACTTACTGGCTGTATGGCTTTAGGCTACTCAATTTTAACCTTCTAGGCCTTCGATTCCATATCCACAAAATATAACAGTAGTTACCTCCAAGGGTTGTAAAGATGAAACACAAGCAAAGCACTGGGTACAACACCAGCCACAAAATCACCGTTCAGTAAGTGTTGGACTATTTTTGCTATTATTTCTGCTAACTGGGCAGAGAACCTCTCTAAAGTTGGGCCCAGGCCCATCTGAAAGAGCAGCAAAGGTTTGGCCACCTGCAAGAAACCCCCTGAGCTCTCCCACCTTTTAGTTTCTGCAGGGGGCACCTCTATCATCTGGACCTGCACTGTCCAAAAACAAGGGCCACTAGTCCACAGGTGGCTAAGGAACCTGTGAACTGTGTCTATTCAGAACTGAGGCCTTTTGTCAAGGTAAAACACACATTTGATTTCGAAGACGCTAAGAAGAAGAAAAAAAAAAAAGGGCGCTTGGGTGGCTCAGTGGGTTAAAGCCTCTGCCTTCCGCTCAGGTCATGGTCTCAGGGTCCTGGGATTGAGCCCCGCATTGGGCTCTCTGCTCAGCAGGGCGCCTGCTACCCTTCCTCTCTCTCTCTCTGCCTATCTCTCTGCCTACTTGTGATCTCTGTCTGTCAAATAAATAAATAAAAATCTTAAAAAAAAAAAAAAAAAGGAATTGGGGCGCCAGGCGGGCGCATGTCATCTAGAGCAGGCTGCTCTTGATCTCGGGGTTGTAAGTTCAAGCTCCACGTTGGACGCAGAGCTTACTTAAAAAAAAAAAAAATCAATAAATACAAGATTTTATAATATTTCAATTTTAAAGTATCTGATTATGGGTTGAAATGATAAATTTTGGATATAATGGCTTGAACGCAAGTGCCTCGCACTGTACTTGCATCGAGCAGAGCTGATGTCGATAGAACACCCCGCTACTCAGAACGGGGACCAGCCGCTCCCGGGGGCTGGTGAGAAATGCAGAGTCTCGGGCCCCGCCCAGCTCTTCAAATTCAGCATCTGCACTTCAGCATGATTCTGAGCGGTTATCTCCAGAGTTTCCGCTGTTTCTCTTAAGTGGGCAAACCCGGCCGTATAATCACGTAAACGGGAATGCCCTCGCTTTGTGTATGGTTCACCGATAAAGGAACGTGAAGGAGGAAAAAGCGGTAGCAGAGGAGTTCGGGGAAAAAGAGAAAGAAACTCAAATTCTAGCAACACAAAGAAAGCTGGGGCCGGGGAGAATCCAACCTGGGAGATTCCGTGGAAGGGAACTTCGATTTTTGGTTCTATAAGTGCAGAGGGAGATGCAAACCGAGATAAAACCTCCATCTAAACCTGCAAGGGTCAGGAAATCCTCAGTCAAGTCTTTCCCGCCCCTCAGCGGCCTGGGCTAAGCTAGGCCTGGGCCCGACGCGGTCTGGGCTTGGGTGCAACGCCAGTCACCATGCACCCCCGGGCTGACCGGTTCCGCGAGGCGTCCAAAGCTCAAAGCCCCGCTTCCCAAGACACAAAACCCGGGTCCGGGGGCTCACCTGCCTCTGAGCTGCCCCAACGGCCTGCGTCTTCGCCACCGCCACCTTGGAGTCCTTTTGCAGAGGGCCCGCCCCCACTTGCCCAGGCGCTGCTCCCATTGGCCAGGTAGCTCGTCACTCCCGGACCGGAGGCTGTGGAGAACGCCATAGCAACCGAACTCGGAACTACATCTCCCGGAATGCTCCGCGGGGTGGAGAAGGGTGGAGCCAGGGGCTACCAGTAAATGGGCGAAATTGTCGTCTCCCGGATAGATTCCGTTTTATGTAAATTTCTGTTAAAGACCACACCCTTCCTCATTCCAACCGTTCGTCCTACCGCCTAATCTGGACTGTGACCCGCCTCTTTTTCGCCTCTACGTTGTTCTGTCCTTTAAGACCTTTAGTGACTGACGGATTTACTTGAGTGCATCCTAACAAGTGCCTCACACGACAACGGGAGATGGACCCAAATCGTGAAACAAAATCTCCATAAGCCCCGTCAGGGAAATCCCAGACCAGAAGCTTTTGGTTACGCCTTCTGGGAAGGGGGCGGGGAAACAAGGCCGTCCTCCCGCCCACACCCTTTGCGCTTGCTGATTGGTTACTTTGGCTGTCACTCCGTCCTCCTCCATCTTTTTTAATTGCCCCCCTCCTCTCCTGCAGTGGGCGGGCGTAGCGGTAGGGGGCGGTGAGGAGGTGCGGGCCTCTTCTTCCGATTGGCCGACTGTTCGTTCCCACCCATCTGTGGGCGGAGATGGAGGGGTGGAGGCGGGCGGGAGAGGCTGCGGAGGGAGATGAGGAGATAGGTGGGAGCGAGGGAGCGAGGGAGGGAGCGAAGGAGGTAGAGAAGAGCGGAGGAGAGGGGAGGGAGCGCAGCTTGGTTGCTCCGTAGTACGGCGGCTCGCGAGGGAGAATCCCGAGCGGGCTCGGGGACGCACGGGCAGGCGGGCGGGGATGGTGTGCGGGGCTGCGGCTCCTGCGTCCCTCCCCGCGGCGAGTGAGCTGCACTGATTTGTCCCTGGGGCTGCAGCGCGGACCCGCCTGGAGATGAGGTGAGGAGCGGGCTGGACGGCGGCGGCCTGGACGGGGAAGCGGCGGGGGCGGGGGTCGGCGCGGGGGTCGGCGCGATGGCCGCCCGGGGCGCCGGTCCCTCGGGCCGGCGCGAGTCCCTCGGGCCGCCCTTCAGCCTTTGCCGCGCGCCCCGGAGGCGCGGCACCGGCGGCCCCTGCGCCTCGTCCTTCCCCATCCTCCCGGGGGTGGCGGCGGGGCGGCCGGCCGGCGGGCGCGGGGAGGCCGGGACGCCGCGGCGGGCCGAGGGGGTGGCGGCCGCTGGACGGGCTTCGGGCTGAATGGGCGTCCGCAGCCCCGGCCGGCCGAGCGGGGTCCCCTCCCTCCCCAGGGGGCGTGGGGGCGGTCGGCCCTTCCAGGGCTGACCTCGCTGCCCTCGGCCGCCTGAGCGAGGCGGGCTGGCCAAGCCTCGCCTCCCCGCCAGCCTCTCGGGGATCCGGCGCTCGCGGGGAGCGGCATCGCGCCGCCCGCGTCTCCCTCGGGCCTCGAGTCCCAGCTCGTCGCTCTTTCTCCGTCGCGTGCCTGCAAAATCGCTGTCACTGAAGGGCAGTCAATGCCGTTCGGCCCTGAGGGGTCCGGCCGCGGCGGACTCTGATGGTGTTTAGCGGAAGGCGGCTCTCCCTCGGTGGGAGCGCGTCCCCGGGGTCTGCCGCGGCTCCTTCCCTTTCCGCACGGACGCGGTCTTGCGGTGTGGACCCAGCGCACAATTGCGGGCTCTTCTTGCTTGACGAGGAAATGTAATCAGAATCCCCAGGAAAAGGAAACCGACGAGGAATGGGGTTGCACCTCCCTTTACTTCTGTTGGCCGTGGGATTAGAAAACAACTTCGCAGATAACATTTCCTATGGGCATCTTTTGTTGGGATTCAGACTGAAGGAGGCTTTGCCTTTGAAGAAATAAATTAGCGTCCTTTCCTGTTGAGTGGGAGGCTATGGAGATTTTTGATAGCCTCTTAACATGAAAGTTTCCTTTAGAACTTTGCCATCATCAGTGCTATTCTGAAGACAGCACCAGCCTGAAATTTTAAATATATGCGCACTCCGGACAGATGCGTTTCTTTGTGCTCATCTCCTGGCATCCTACTCTTGCTATTTCCGTGGTCAAACGTACAAATAATAAAAGCAAGTACAGTAAAAAGAGCAGATTAAGATGCATCTGGAACAACCTCCATTCCCTGAACGAGAGGCAGTGTTACTAATCCCTTCGAACGGATGAAGAATGGGCTCAGAGATCTCATGGATTAGGTAGTGGACCGGCTCTGAGGTTAGGAACTAGAGCCAGGACCCAGCAGGCCAGATGATTTGTAAAGTGCTACTCTTAACCTCTAAGATGGGAGCAATGTATTTGTCTGGGTACCTTTATTTTTAGATGATTTTTGGTGCAGAAACTTAAAACCCTCCCCCAAGGTTAGGATTTCTCTCTCTCAGAGCAAAATGCAGTGTTTTTCTTTAAAATTATTTTTCTAGTTTATGTGACACAATTATGTTGTACTGATGGGTGTTTGCTTATTATAACTAAGAATGCACCTATTTTTAATATGGAAGGGAATTTTTTCGGTAGGAGGTTGGTAAAGAACCCAGGATCTTTTAAGTAATCTAAATTGGAAATGAGGGACACATGAAAACTATTTAAAACTAACTGAAGTAGTTCCGCTAAGGAGCATTTCTGATAGATTTTTTTTTAATGGCATTTCTTTATCTAAGAATGTATCTGTTGAAATTGCTGAGGCCCAGTGGAACCTTCACAATACTCTATTATTATTATTCTGCCTGAGTAGGAGAGGAAATGAACAAATTTTTGATGTACTTTGGAACCCTGTGGATTGTTCAGATACTAAGCATTGTGAAATAGGGCATAAAATGAGTGGTAGCAAGTTAGTTCCGTGAAATGTTTGTCCCTCTTAGCATTTTTTTTTTTTTTGGCAGTTGACTAGAAATTTCCTTTTTCTTAATGTTTATTTCTTCTGTTGGTAGGACTTTTAAGTTCATCTTTTCATCAAATGCCTACATGGAAGCAAATTCAAATCTCCCATAAGACACTAAGGAGGAGATGCTGGTAAATTGCTCCATTCTTACTCGTCTTTTTAATTTGCTGGATTTGTGAATTATACAGAACTAATTACATGAGGGTTGGGTTTATGTTACTCAGTTCAAATTCCACTGCCTTAGAGCTATTCTTTTCTGAATGATCGTTTTCTTCTGAAGGGCTCCACTTACTGGTGGGTTTCTCAAAGTCTGGACCTCAGATCATTTAGATCAGCATGAAGTGAAGTTCTTGTTAAAAATAGAGGGTTTTTTGGTTACCTAACCTCAGAATCAGACTCCTGGAGGTGGGGCCCTGGAGTAGTTTTTTTTTTTTTTTTTTAAAAGATTTGATTTATTTATTAGAGAGAGTGAGAGAGAGCATGAGATAGATGGGAAAAAGTCAGAGGGAGCCCCAGACTCCCTGCAGAGCTGGGAGCCCGATTCGGGACTCAATCCTAGGACTCCCAGACCAGGACCTCAGCCAAAAGCAGTTGCTTAACCAACTGAGCCACCCAGGTGCCCTGGAATCGGTGTTTTGAACAGCTTCTCCAGGAATTTCTCCTGGGATAGTAAAGTTGGTGAACAGTTGCAATGCTTCCCTCTTGCTAAGCATCTCCTAAGATCATCTCCTGAAGTAGACGGCAGATATTTTAAGTAACAGACTAAGTTTTATACCTTAGGCTGCTAATAAACGGACTACAACTTTCAGATACATAATGCACTTACAATAAAGGTTTCAGAAGAGTAGAGATTTTGAGTCATCATTCTATCTCCAGTGCTAGAATAGTGCCTGGAGGAACTCCATTAAATATTTATGAGTGAATAACATGGCAATGAGGCCACATTTTAAAACCTTTTCTTGTAAAATTAATCTTATTACTTAGTGATTTTATAAATTAGGAGCCACATGCGCTATGCCCAGTCATTTCTGTAAGTTTGGTTAGCTCTGAAAAAAGAGAACCTTTCCCAAGCATAGATTGTTCAAGGTGATTAAGCTGGAGAGAAGGCTTCTATCAAAATATTGCTTAGAGACTCAAAATGTAAATTTAAGTCACAGTGTAGTGTTAAATTACTGTGTTATCGCTGTTTTCAAAATACCATTTTTTAAGCTATGGTAAGCCCAAATAATGCTGTAAAAATTGGTTTACAAAAAATGCAGAAAATTGTCATATTTTCCAATTTCATTTTTCATCCTAGTAAAATATGGCCTTCATTCCTTTCTTTCAGAATCCAGTGTAGGGCCGCATAAATAACAGTTTCTGTTATATAGTTGAGGGTGCTGAACAGTTAGGAGTAAAATTTCTAGAGGACACTGGGTTTGACCCCATAGTCTGTGACTTTGATCTAGTCTAACATTTCAGGGTCTCAGTCTTTTCAGCTGAATGATAGGTTATAATAACAGTAGGTTAAGTTTAAATACTTCAAAGTGCTTACATAAGTTCTTGAGGTGCGTTCATTTAATAAGTGGTAATTAGGATGACAATAAGGAATTGAGGTGTATAAAAATATATAAAATTCCAGAACTAACCCATTTAATTCTTGTACGGCTGCACTTGATGGTAGAAATCCATCACTTGAAGTCTTTTGCTAATGTCTTGATACTAAATATGTGTAACTTTTAATTGGATAACTAACTAGGACACAGGGATGAGTGGGTGGCTCCGTCCCTTGGGTGTCATGGCTCTGGTCATGATCCCAGGGTCTTGGTCAAGTGGGGAGCCTGCTTCTCCCTCTGCCTGCTGCTTCCCCTGCTTGTGCGCTCTCTCTCTGACAAATAAATAAAATCTTAAAAAAAAAAAAAGAAAGAAAACAAACTTGAGGGTTGCAGGAGTGGAGGTGGGTGGGAAGGATTGGTGTGGTTGGGTGATGGACATATTGGGGAGGGTGTGTGCTGTGGTGAGTGCTGTGAAGTGTGTAAGACTGATGATTCACAGACCTGTACCGCTGAAGCAAATAATACATTATATGTTAATAAAAAAAGTATCTAATAGACCATCAAGTATTATGTAAATATGAGTTTTTTTCTAAATAAAAATAAATCTTGTCATTACTTTTAGCTTTATTATGTATTTCAAAACCAGACTGTTTATCAGTTCATATCCATTGTATTTTAAAGAATTGCATTTTGGGACGCCTGGGTGGCTCAGTCGGTTAAGCATCTTCCTTGGCTCAGGCATGATCTCAGGGTCCTGGGATCCAGCCCCATCTTGGGTTCCAGCCCCATCTTGGGTTCCCTGCTCAGCAGGGAGCCTCCTTCTCCCTCTCCTCCCTTCTTGTGTTCTCTCTCACTATCTCTGTCTGTCTGTCTCTCTCTCAAATAAGATATTAAAAAAATAAAGAATTGCATCTTCATGGGAGAAAAGTTGAGATACAGAAAAGTAAAAACTATAAAATTCTCATAAATCCACTACCTCACTACATACCTGTCCAAACCCTTTTTTTTTTTTTTTTAAGATTTTATTTACTCATTAGTTAGAGAGCGAGCGAGCACAGGCAGAGAGGCAGGCAGAGGCAGAGGGTGAAGCAGGCTCCCTGCCGAGCAAGGAGCCCGATGTGGGACTCAATCCCGGGATGTGGGACTCAGTCCCGGGACGCTGGGATCATGACCTGAGCCTAAGGCAGCCACTTAACCAACTGAGCCACCCAGGCGTCCCTCCAAACCCTCTTTTTGTGTGTGTGTGTGCATGTGGCTTTTTATATACCATTTTTGGTAACAAATATGAACTCTTGCTATACATGATCATTTTGTAACTTTTTGGTTTTGGCCTAATATGTTATGATGAATCCGTGTCTATATGGTCAGTTACCATAGTTTAATAAATGAATAAGATTCCAAATTTATATGTGTAATAATTTAATCATTAATTTTTGTCAGACGTTAGTTTGTTTCCTTTTTCCCCCTCACTGTTACAACTAACTCCGCAGTGACTGTTCTCCTATATACACCTCCGTGTATGCTTGTGAAATGTTTTTTTCTGTAGGATAAGTTTCTAGAAGTGGATTTGTAGGATCAAGGTATAGTATGTGCTACGTTTGAGATTTGTGATACATACTGCCATTTAGAAAGGTTGTAGCAGTTAACATCCTTACAGTCCTGGTTAAGAGTTCCGTTTTCTTCTTTTTTTGGAATGACTGAACCAGCGACAAACTAGTGAATTACTGTTATTCTTAGGAAGAAGAAAGGAATGTGAATGTGACGTGTTCAGAAATGTGACCTGGAAAGTCAGAAAATTTGTACACCAGTAATAGTGATAGCTAACATTTGGCAAGTCCTTTTACATCATTTAAATTTTTTTTTTTTTTTTTTTTTTTTTTTTTTTTGACAGAGAGGCAGTGAGAGAGGGAACACAAGCATGGGGAGTGGGAGAGGGAGAAGCAGGCTTCCAGGGAGCCTGGTGCTGGGCTTGATCCCAGGATTCTGGGATCATGACCTGAGCCGAAGGCAGACGCTTACCGACCGAGCCACCCAGGCGCCCCAAATTGTCCTTTTTAAGATGAATATGCCTTGGAAACTGAGGTACCAGCAGTGAAGGAACTTCAAGAGCCAGCAAGTGGTCACCCTATGTAACTTCAGAAGCCAAACTTTCAGCCACAACACTGGACCGCCCATTCCCTGGACACGATTTATAGGCATTAGGGTATTTTTACGTTTCTGATTTCAGTTTTGGAATAACCTAGAGGTTCCCTGATGTATGTTAATTTATAGATTTGAGTCCCTCTCATTGAGAAGTGAGTTGTGTAAGTTAGCTCACAAATAAGCCTTGTCTACGGTCTAACATTCATCTCGCAAAGCAGCTTGTTAACCTTTCCAGTGAAGTGGTTTTCCTACACTGCCCCCAATGAAAAGCAGGGTTGGAGTCCCAGAGAGGACTAGTGGAATTTGAAAAGACGGTTCACTTGTAATGTGTAATGCGTGGCCTTGCCTTGGAAGGACTACATGTGTATGTATGACCAGGGAGACCGCTGGGAGTCTGTTCAAACATTCCCACACTGGCCAGTTTCAGGATTTGAAGCAGCTTATGGAAGTTCACCGCAGGAATGTGAAGGCCTCACTGGAGAGAGATGTCACAGATCCATTGGGAGATTGTTTTTTAAAAACAAACAAACAAAAAACAAAACACACCTTCTATTAATAAATGTGATGGTAGAATATCATTAACATTTTGTTGCCCTCTAACAAGGTGAGTTTAAAACAGGTTAATCTATTTGAATTCATCAGTGTTCTTTTGACCTGTTTCTAGTAGAGTGAATAATCAGCCGCTTATCTTGCGAGCTTATAGCCCAGAGAGAGCTTTGATGAAATTGTTTGGGCTTAAGCTCTCTGGCCCGAGTTTGCTTATGCTCAGACTGCACACCTCAGTTTTAAGCTGGTGGCTAAGACACATTCTCACTGTTGGCATAGTTTGGGGCTCCACCAAGGTTGTGGGGGAGTGGTACTCAGTATCGTTCATTCTTGGTTGAGTGGTAGAGCCAGGCCTTGAACTGAGGGGTGTGATGGAGAATTTTGGATTCAACTGAACAGGACTGTGCAAATAACAAGGTCGTAGTGGTTGGTCAGTAGCTGTTGTTATTTAACCTTGATGGTTAAAATTAAAGTCCTCTCCTTAATGCAAGAGAGCAGTGCTTTTGATCCTCTTGCTTTTTTTTTTTTTTTTAAGATTTTATCTATTTATTTGACAGACAGAGGTCACAAGTAGGCAGAGAGGCAGAGAGAGAGAGGAGGAAGCAGGCTGTCTGAAGAGCAGAGAGCCCGATGCGGGGCTCGATCCCACGACCCCGGGATCATGACCCGAGCCGAAGGCAGCGGCTTTAACCCACTGAGCCACCCAGGCGCCCCGATCCTCTTGCTTTCATGGGCATTTTGCCTTGTTTCTCTGTCTTTGATGGTCTTTCTCATCCTTGCATCTTGCCTATAAGTCCGCCTGGTGACTGGCAGCATGGATTTGCGAGACACGGATACAGCTCATGGAAATGAATGCCACCGAGTGGCTTTGGGTGCCGTGCTTCAACCAACCTAGTTAAGGAGGACTCCGATTCTTTAAAGATTTTATGTATTTGAGAGGGGCAGGGGAGGGCAGAAGGAGAGGAAGAGAGAATCCCAAAAAGACTCCGTGCTGAGCGAGGAGCCCCACGTGGGTCTCCATCTCAGGAACCCTGAGACCATGTCCTGAGCTGAAACCAAAAATGGGACGCTCAGTTGATCTGCCCAGGTGCCCCAAGGAGGACACTGATTCTTAGGATAAAAGCATTGGAATCCAGTTGCTGTGGGATCCATTTGTCTTGTCTTTGTGTGTGCATGTGTGTGTGCGTGTGTGTGTAGGGCTAATTACTTTTCTCTGAGGCAAATTTCCTGAGCAGTTACATTGTTCTAACAAGGGCAGTGTTTTGTATTATAAGCCATTGTATAAACACACACACACCATTCCTGTACGTTATCTCTAATGAGAGTCTGTTCATTTTGGATTCAGTGTTTTATAAAAATCCATTTCTTCTGTAAACTTAAGATAATAAATTTTGAAAACAAGTTATCTTTCAGCATCTAGAATTTTTTAAATTCAGCTGCTCCATTCTGGTAGAATTGAAATAATTACCTTTTGGTCACTGACCTAAAAGCTAGTAGAGCTTTATACCTAGTATGAGAGAAGGCTTGGAAAATTGAAAAATCAGTGCCATTCCTGGTATGTACTGGGTTCCACTGAGTAAAGGTCCCCCACTTCTGTTTCTCTTCTCTCCTTTGCTTACAATAAATAATCACTATTAAACAAAGTCAGCAAATGATAATAAAATTATTATGGGTAGTATTGCTTATTTCCAGATATCTTCAACACAGTCATTATATAAATGCTTTAAAATTCTTTAAATAAGGGGCCCCTGGGTGACTCAGTCGTTAAGCGTCTCCCTTCGGCTCAGGTCATGATCCCAGGGCCCTGGGATCGAGCCCCGCATCAGGCTCCCTGTTCCGCTTCTCCGTCTCCCACTCCCCCTGCTTGTGTTCTCTCTCTCACAGTCTCTCCCTCTGTCAAATAAATAAAAAATAAAATAAAATAAATGAAATAGCCCTGTTAAAAAAAATAAAATTCTTTAAATGATTACGGAAATTGAGGAGGTAATGAAGGTGGCAGAGAAGTTATTAGAAGGTAAGCTTCAGGAGGGCAGGGAGTTTTGGCTGTGTTGCTCACTGCTTTATCCTCAGGGCCTAGAACAGCGCCTGGCGCACGGTGGGCGCTGAGCGGTTGCTTGTTGGCCCATTGAGTAGGTTAGTGTTTGAGGACCTGATTGTCACCTACTTCAGTGAGCACTGGAGAGACAGGTGAGGAATAAAGGAGACGGGCTGGTTGGGACTTTCTTAAGTTAGGAAGTGGACGTAGGAAGCTAAGGTTAAGTTTTAAGCAGGGGAGTCCTGTG
Source organism: Taxidea taxus jeffersonii (assembly GCA_003697995.1). Lineage (NCBI taxonomy): Eukaryota > Metazoa > Chordata > Mammalia > Carnivora > Mustelidae > Taxidea > Taxidea taxus. Next base: position 260,321 of record ML104691.1, on the reverse strand, counting down.
ATTTGCTTTTGTGCCAAAAGATCACTCTGGATGTCGAGGAAGTGGGAGAGCCTTGTAGGAGAGCCAGAGAGGAATGTTGAGTTGCCTCTACTTTCTGTCATCTGCAGACGTTGGCATTTCTACCTAGCCTGGTAGTTTTTCTTGAGCGTGAAGACACTCTGTGAGGTTTCAGAGATGGGGTGAGATGAATGGTGACCGGTAGAAGCTTTTTGGAGTTCTCGTAAAACTGCTAACAGTGGTCAAACCAAATAAAACAATGTCAAACAAAGATCAGGAATGATTTAACTTTTTAAGCATTAAGTTAAGTGATTAACAGATTTCTGGTAAAGATCGCTGCTATGGTCTGTCCAAGCTGGTGTTCTAATTAGTATCAAAGGGAGGGAAATACTGTAATTATAATCTTACATTATTTCCTTAGTTCAATTACTTTTAAACCACAGTCATTATCTGTTATCATTAGTTGTTTCGGTTTCATTAGATGAAGTGAAATTGCGGTTGTGATTTGGTAATTTAAAAAAATAACATGGTTTTTTTTTTTTCTCACTCCAAAAGCAATAGGCATGTATGTGTTTTTTGAAGGAAACTTTTGAAAATATAGATGAGGGAAGAAGAAAGTGGACCTGGAATCTCACCATCCAGCGATAATGACTCATACACTGTGAAGGGTCAGATTTCTCATCTCAAATTTCTCAGCAGGTTGGGTGCGTGAGCTTCTCAGTCTGGGAGACATGAGGATATGCTAGGGACCTGGGCACTGAAGATGGTCCATGCATGGGACTTACTCATTTGTGGCCCTGGGAGGATGCATGTTGGTGTTACTATACCTTCTAGTTCTTCAAGGAAAGCTGGAAATCTAGAAATACGGATTTAATATGAAATCTCCCAGTTTTTATGTGGGCCATGATTTTTATAAACACACTTGGTTTCAAACAGAGCATACCCAGGGGCTGAATTCAGTCTTTGTTGGCTTGTCAGTTTATGTGATCTCAATACATACAGTTGTGTAGCCTGTGTTTTTCTCTTAATATATTGGAATACATTCCATGCCTCAATAGTCCACCGCTGCCTTCCAGTGTGTTCCCCCGGCGGTGTGTACCTAGTTTGTGTTCCCTTACCATGACTGAGTAAAACCATTTAAGAAAAGCCTTAATTTTATTTGTTTTAACTTGAATTTTTAAAAAAGATTTTATTTCTTATTTGACAGAGAGAGACACAGTGAGAGAGGGAACACAAGCAGGCGGAGTGGGAGAGGGAGAAGGAGGCTTCCCACTGAACAGGGAGCCTGATGCGGGGCTCAATCCCAGAACCCTGGGATCATGACCTGAGCAGAAGGCTGACGCTTAATGACTGAGCCACCCAGGCGCCCCTTAACTTGAATTTTTTTGCTACTACCAATGAGTTTGAACATTTATTGAATACGCCTTGACCTTCTACAGATTTCCTCGGTAACCAGCCACCTTCCTAGAAGTCTTAATTGCAGGATTCTTCTGGTCATTTATTCAGTGCTTCTCAAGCTTTTTAAAATATCCTGTACAGTTAGTAGCACATTAGTCCTGGTAATTAGCACTGGCATCATCCCCCAGACCTGACGGCAGCAGTACCTTGAGCACACCTGTGACCCATTTGAAAGTACAGTAGTTGGGAAGTTCTGAGTTTGGTCATTATTATTCCATGTAATAATAACTTTGAAAATTAAGGATTGCAAAAAACACAGAAGTACACAATTTAATTCCGGTAATTGTGATTTTATTGGAAAGGGCATTTTGCAGACGTGGACTCCACTTTTACTTCTTCTTTTTATTTTCTTTTTCTTTTCTTTTTTTTTTTTTTAACTTTTACCTCTTTTAAACCAGTTCAGATCTCGAGGTGAGGGAAAATGGGTGGGAAGGAAGAGATTTGGAATGTGCTTCCAAATGTCCTGGAATTTCATGGTATTATTTTGCTTCACATACATGTGACAGTGTGGCCTCATGCAAAAAAATGATACCAGAGATATTCACAGTGTACATATAGTCTTGAGTGTGTCCATGTAGGGGATGCATCTGAAGTCTGTTCAGGTGTGTTCTGGTCAAGCCACTGAAATAAGACTCAACTTTAATATCTAAATACCAGGAAATTGAGTCACAGCTTCATTTACCCGGGGCTAGGCTTACTCTCTTAGATTAGCTTTCTGCCTTATGGTGATGTCTAAGAAACTCAATGCTTAGTTTACCTAGTCCATTATCCTAAGGAGTTGGGTGGGGAGGGAAAACAGAAAAGTGAAAGGGAAGAGAAGGAAAGGATGGTAGTAGAAGGAAGACAAAAGTCAGTGCTACCGTAGTCCTTTATAACCATATTTGTCTGAACTTCTTTACTTGCAAGCTGTCTTAAGAAAAAAAGGAGAATGTGTTGACTCACATAACTGTCAAGTCCAGGGGTTCCGATGGGCCTGGCTTGATCACGTGCCTGAACCTGTCCCCTCTGCTGGGGGAGGGAGGCAGCACTCTCATTGGTTGTCCCGGGCTTTTTTGTACAAGTTGGTGAGATTGGCACCTAACCTGGAATTAGCAGGAGGGAAAATGGTATCAGTTGGGCGAAGAAAGTGCTGAGCAAGCAAACACATGCCCAACACACTCATCATGAACGGTGAGCACATGGAAGGCCGCTGATGGTGACCCCTTCACTTCTTTTGAATGATAGCCTTTAAGGGGCTCCTGGGTGGCTCAGTCCTTACACGACTGCCTTTGGGTCGAGTCATGACCCCAGGGTCCTGGGATGAGCCCCCTATCGGGTTCCCTGTTCAGCGGGAGCCTGCTTCTCCCTCTCCCTCTGTCTGCTTGTGTTCCCTCCTTTGCTGTGTCTCTCTCTGTCAAATAAATAAATAAAATAAAAATAAATGATGGCCTTTAATAAAAGCCCTTAATAAAATGACACAAAGTCATCAAAACAACCAAAAGTATATATGAGCATTCTTCTCAATAAAGTTTGCTTCTTGAATTTAAATGGTCAATATATTGCCTACAGAATTTGTGTCGTTTCTCATTCATTTTAGAATGAAATATATTTTACTGTTCTGTGATTTCTCTGAATAGAATGAAGTTTGGGAGACTCATCTGTAATCTGGTTAGATCATGTTAAATTTAGAACTGTGGGCATTATTGTCACCGGTTGGGCTGCTTCTTTAATTGCAGATTTTCTCAGTGCCTAAGGTATGATCGTTAGCACTCTGCCTTGGCTCCTACTGTGGAGGCTTTTTAAACTTATCCTCATCTGGAACTGCTGGAAAAACATGTATCTACTGTGGAAAAGTTGGAGCTGGAAAGGGATATCCTTTATTCAGTCATCTGCTTTTTTTTTTTTTTTTTATTAGACTCCAGGAAAGATAGGAACTTGACCTTTTTCAGAACGAGATGGGCCTGTTTTTGAGATTTGTTGTGTTGTTGTAGGAAGAGACTGATTACAGTAGATGGCAAGAGCTTATGATATTTTGAAAAATACGTTGCATGTGTTTTTAAGATTCTGTATTGTAATTCATTTCACATGCTCGGGCTACAACAGTTCTATCCAGAAACTAATTCCTGGTCCTTCTTCCCTTTATCTCAAGTAGTTCATTTCCTCCTGGTTTCATTTCCTTCTCTGTGCACCTGGGAACTCTGAGCGTGTCCCACGTCAGCGATTCCCTTGTCCTCTTGTCCTTCTGTCATTTCTAGCCTGCGGACCCCCATCGCTAGACCATCCCAGCTGTCTGTGCCCTGTTTCCTGTGTTTGTGCTGCTGACAGAGTTGGCTGAAGAGAAGCATGCAAACTTGTGGACTTCCTTCCCCACTTAGCTGTGACCTGCTTAGGAGCCTTTCTCAGCTTTCTCTCCCTTCCTCACCAATTCGCCCTTTCCCTCAGGCTTCCCCCGAGGCATCTGAACCTTCACTTTCTACAGTAATTCTGCCTCCTGTTTGGGCCTGCTGCCCACTTCCCAAGTAGCTCTTGTAAATCTGTCTGACTCACACTTAACTCTTTGCTTCTTGCGATAAGAGGGAGAAGGAAGAGGTGGGTGTCTGCTTCCCTTCCCCAGGTTCTAGGTGCTGTTCTTTTCTGTTTCCTCTGAGTCTTTGTGCCATTCTGGAGCGCGGGTTCCCTTCCTAGCTACGTCCTGCTTGACTGCTGGGTGCCAGGTGCTGAGGTAGGAGCAAGGAGGACAGTAGTGACAGCTCCCTGCCCTCAGTCCATACCAAACCCACACCAGGAAAAAACCGCCCTGCATAAATAAATGATTTCCAGCTGTTGTAAGTGCTATAAAAGAAGTGTTCAGGAGGACCTCATCCAGTCCAAAGTCCAGAGAAGATGTGACGTGTACTGGAGGTCTGAGTTAGGGACAGATGTTAATCAGGGGAGGGGAAAAAAAGTTGTTTCCCAGGCAGAGGAAGCAGCAGCCGGGGAGCAGGGCCCAGGCCATGAAGGAAGGAGCACGGTGGCCGCCAGGAGGAATGTGGAGAAGGTGAGGCCAGGCTGGGCGGGCCTGAAGGGCGTGTACAGCAGGATTCGGTGTCAGTCCAAAACCTCCCATCTGAATTAACCGTGTTCTCTGCCTCCTCCGCCCCATCCTTCACGGGGTGCTCAGGGTCTTCTCCTTGATGCTGTACCCCATCTACCTGTTAGCGCCTCATGCCGTCCTCCGAGGGCCATGTTTCGTGGAAGAGTAGTTTTATGTTGGGTGTCTTGTCTTTGCTCCCCTTACTCATCCTAATGGGCTTGAATCCTGTGCCCAAGTTTCCGTCATTCGTTTCTTGTCATTCGTTTCTTGACCGTCCTCTGACTTTTGACACACCTCTTCCTCTTTTTTCTTTTTAAAGTTTTACTTATTTACATAATCTCCACACCCAACACGGGGCTCTCCGGGCTCGAGCTCACAACCCCAAGATCACGAGTCACATGCTCTCCTGATGGAGCCTGCTGAGTGCCCCCCCCTCCACATTTCTTTAGAAACTCTCTTCTACTTTGGTTTTCCTTGCCTTAGGCTCTGTGTATTTTCTTCTATCTTATATCTAGGACTTCTTGGTCTCCTTTGAGGGCTCCTTACCTTGCTATATTTCTGTCTCTAGAGCTGTTATTTCTACCCTCTTCCAGGACAGTCATCTCCAATCTTAGACTTGGAGTTCTGTCTTGTTTTCTGAGTTCTAACCCTTGATGTACAGCAATTATTTATTGAGTACCTACTAAACATCAATAAGTATGTCAGGTACTCTGTAATGTAATTAAAAGAAAAAGTGTAAAAAAAGAAAGTGTAGTTGATTTTTGTGCCTGATTCCTGACACAGGTTTCTTGAAACCTCTGGAATGTCCTGGGTCTTTTGTTATTCAAAATGAGTCCCTTTAGACCTTACCCGAGTTTATGCTAATGACATGACTTTTAGCCCCTTCCACCCACCCAAGAGGGAGGGGCGCTGGAGATTAATTCTCATCCCTGAGGCAGTGATTTAATCAATCATGGGTATCTGATGAAGCTCCCCAAATCCTAGAATGGTGAGGTTTGGACATCTCCTGGTTTGGTGAACATTTATTTTATTGATTGATTCATTCATTCATTCATTTATTATAAAGATTTTATTTATTTATCTGACAGAGGGAAAGAGACAGGGAGAGTGGGAGAGGGAGAGAGAGCTGAGCAGGGAGCCCGGTGTGGGGCTCAATCGCAGGACCCCAGGATCATGACCTGAGCCGAAGGCAGACCCTTAACCGACTGAGCCACCCACGCGCCCCCGGTTTGGTGAACATTTAGATGTGTGGGTAACAGTGATGAGGGAACAGGAGACAAGCTGAGGGCAAAGCAGAGGCTGACACCCTACAAACTAACCCCCCTCCCCAAGTGGGATGGATACCTGTGACACTCCTCAGGCCCTCCTGGCTTTCCTAAAACTAAGGGAAGGAAAAACAAATGGTTAGCTAATAGAGGTCACAGTACTGCAAGGTAAGAGTCTCCCTCAGTTTACTAATGTCTTAGTGACTGACAAGAAAAAGCATTCTTATCAATAACCTAACTTCCAGAAACCCAAAGGCTCACCTTCTGGGAGCCCTTCCCTCCATAGTGATGTGGGAAACAGAGGCAGAAGGGAATGTAAATAAAATTAAATTTCTTTATAACCTGCAGCCATTGACCCATACTTGAAGCAGGCAGAGTGTAACATTCCTCCTGGAAACTCCCAACCGGCTTAATGTTAATGCTTTGCTAGAGGGAGAAACAACCCTATCTTGACAATGGCAGGGCCTCCAATATCCTGAGAAAGCCCCTTTGGACACCTCCCCTTGTTCTTACCTCCTCCAACTCCAGAGTATATAATCCATCACGCCTCACAACCCTGGTGTGGCAGCTCTTTCTGCCTCTGGGTCCTGTCCCCATGCTTTTGGTAAAATCACCTTTTGCCACCAAAGACGTCTTAGGAATTCTTTCTTGGCCATCAGCTCCGGACCCCAACCTCACCAACATTGCAGAAGGACACCAAGTGGGCACCAGAGTTCATAGAGGAAGAGTGGGCACGGTTGCCCTATAACTAACTCTCCTCCCCCATGCTCTGCCTGTAGGTCTCCTGAATTCACTTGTTCCAGAGTTGGATCCTTTATTTTTTATTATTTTTGTAAAGATTTTATTTATTTGACAGAGATCACAAGTAGGCAGAGAGGCAGGCAGAGAGAGAGGAAGGGAAGCAGGCTCCCTGCTGAGCAGAGAGCCTGATGTGGGGCTCGATCCCAGGACCCTGGGATCATGACCTGAGCCAAAGGCAGAGGCTTAACCCCACTGAGCCACCCAGGTGCCCCAGAGCTGGAGCCTTTATAATTAAACTAATTACAAGTGTAGTGCTTTCCTGAGCTTGGTGAGTAGTTCCAATGAGTTCCTAAACCTGGGGAGGGTAGCGGTTGTGGGAATCCCCACATTTATAGGCTGCCTGGTAATTTTGGGGGGTACTCAAGACTTGTGCCTGGTGTGTGAAGTGGGACTGAGCCCTTCACTTGTGGGGTCTGTACTAACTCCAGGGAAATGGTGTCAGAATTGAGTCCCAGAGCTGTTGTTAGAACTGATCGTCACACTCTAGAGTATGTAGATCTCTCTGTGGAGTAGAGTCAGTACCTGTCTCTAAGCCAGATACATGTTGCAAGTCAGCTGTGCCAGCAAGCAGCCTAGACGTTTTCTGAAGTTGGTTGCTAGATTCTGGCAATCCTCCTGCCTCAAAAACATCTTCCCACCCTACAAAGATATTTATTTGTTTGTTTATTTAAGAGGGAGGGAGAGAGCCAGCGAGCTTGAGCTGGGCGGCATGGTGCACAGGGAGAGGGAGCACAAGGCTCTCCGCTGAGCAGGGAGCCCAGCTCAGGGTTCAATCCCAGGACCCCTTGACTAGGACCTGAGCCCAAGACAGATGCCCAACCGACCGAGCCACCCAGGCGCCCCCTCCGAAACATCTTTTGAATTCATCTCTTTCCCTCTGTCGGTTGCTATTGTCTTAGCCCTAAATCTCATTATTTTTCATGTCACCACTTCGCTTTTACTGATTGGTCTAGGCGTAATCCATTCCATGTTACCTTCCCATTGTTGCCAGAGGAGTGTATGGTAAATCTGCTGCCTTGAAATAAAACCTTCCCCTGTGAGGGGCGCCTGGGTGGCTCAGTGGGTTAAAGCCTCTGCCTTCGGCTCAGGTCGTGATCCCAGGGGGTCCTGGGATGGAGCCCCAGATGGGGCTCTCTGCTCAGCAGGGAGCCTGTTTCCCTTCCTCTCTCTCTCTACCTGCCTCTCTGCCTACTTGTGATCTCTGTCAAATAAATAAATAAAAATCTTAAAAAAACAAACCAACAAAAAAACTTTACCTGTGTGTTCATCTCCTGGGTGGCAGGTTTCAAACTTTGGTATGAGGACCCTTGTATACTCTAACAAGTTATTGAGGACCTCAAGGAGCTTTTCTTTTTGTGTTGTTGTTGTTTTTTAAATCCATCGCCATTTGCCTGATTAGAAATTAAAACTGAGACATTTACGAAGTATTTTATTAATTTATTGAAAATATCTGTAATAAACCCATTACGTGCCTACATAAATAACAGACTTATGAAAACCATTTCGCAAAACAAACGTTTGGTGAGAAGAGTGCACCGTTTTACATTTTTGCAAACCTCTTTGAATGTCTGACTTAATAGAAGACAGCTGGGTTCTCGTATCTGTTCTGCAGTCAGTTGGTTTCGAAATGTTTTGGTTGAAATAGTTGAAAGAAATCTGGCCTCATACAGATACGTAGTTGGAAAAATGAGGAGCCTTTGGATGACATTTTCAGAAAATTGTGGTTATTCTTTGATACTATACCAAAATTTGACACGGGTAGTTTCTTTAGGGTTGGTGCGATGCAGAATCTGAAATTCCGTCAGTGAGCTTTTCATACCACCTTACAGTAAAATCTGTTGGTTCATCTTGCAATTTGGATGGATATTTTACTCCTTCGTGATTTTGTAACATCATGTATTGGTCATTTGGAAAATATTAGTTCACTGAGTTATGTAGATCTTTCAGATGTTGATATGTTTCATTAAACAATACCACAACATACCATTTGTTAATATTAGCACCCCCCTTGGGGCACCTGGGTGGCTCAATTGGTTAACCGTCTGCCTTTGGCTCAGGTCATAATCTCTGGGTTCTGGGATCAAGTCCCCGCCACTCCCCCATGGGGCTTCCTCCTCAGCTGGGAGTCTCCTTCTCTCTCTCTCTCTCCTCCCTTCTGCCCCTCCCCACCACTCATATTCTCTCTCTCTCTCTCTCTCTCTCTGAAATAAATAAATAAATAAAATCTTTAAAAAATCAGCACCCATCTTATTAGAAAATTTTTGGGCTCCTGGGTGGCTCAGTTGTTGGGTGTCTGCCTTTGGCTCCGGTATTGATCCCAAGGTCTTGGGATCGAGCCCCCACATCGGGCTCCCTGCTGAGCTTCTCTCTCTCTCCCACTCCTCCTCCTTGTGTTCCCTTTCCTCGCTGTGTCTCTCTCTGTCAAATAAGTATATTTTAAGAAAATCTTAAGAAAGAGAAACCATGAGAGACTGTGGACTCTGAGAAACAATCTGAGGGTTTTGGAGGGGAGGGAGGTGGGGCGTTGGGTGAGCCCCGTGGTAGGTATTAAGGAGGGCACGTATTGCATGGAGCACTGGGTGTGGTACATAAACAATGAATTGTGGATCACTGAAAAGAAAATAAAATTTAAAAGAAAAAGGCAAAAACCTTAAAAGAGAAAAAAAAAATCTTAAGAAAAGATTCTCTAAATGTCAGCTAGCACTCTAACTCAACAATGCCCAATTCTAGTTTTCCAAATTAAAAATTTTTGCCCAGAAGCTCAACTTTTATCATTAGCAACAGGTACTGTCAGCTTTTCTCAAAGCAGTAGGCTCACTCCATTTTTGAGAAATCATCTGCCAAACACTTCAGTCCCGAGGAAGTATAGTTGTTCTGTTGTTGTTCTGCCAAGTAAAAATTGTGTTCCACGAAGAACGCGCTAGGTCAGCTCACAAGTTTGCACAAGTGTGTTTTCTCGAGAGCCGGTCATCATCGTCTGTGTCCCATAGAAGTGCTTTATGATTACTTCCCTTTTAGTCTCCTAAGTATTAAACACACGTATTCAAGGGCTGAGATTTAATAAAGTAATAATTTCTAAAGACTTCTTAAGGACATTCTGAAGTGAAACCTTTTTTTTTAAACGTGTGTGGCAGTGAGGACTGCATAACCACCAGGACATTGTGGCAGCAGCTTACCCAGCCTTGTCTTTGTATCACCACAAATAGAAACACCATGAAAACCCTTTGAAAGGGTCTTGGGAACTCCAGGGATCTGGGGTCCACACTGAGCATTGCTCCCTTATAGGAAAAAATTGAAACCTTTGTGCCCAGTCTGATGAGTGCTTTGTGCTCTGTCCTTGTTTTGTTTTTTTTTTTCTTTTTAAGAAATTAATTTTTTATTTAGAGATTTTTTTTTTTTTTTAATTTGACAGAGAGATCACAAGTAGGCAGAGAGGCAGGCAGAGAGAGGAGGAAGCAGGCTCCCCTGCTGAGCAGAGAGCCCGATGTGGGGCTCAATCCCAGGACCCTGAGATCATGACCTGAGTCAAAGGCAGAGGCTTAACCCAGGGAGCCAGCCAGGCGCTCCAGCTCTGTCCCTGTTAACCTTTCTAGTGTCTTGCTCATCTTTTCCAGCTGTCGCTCACCTTTCCTGACTTTGGCCACGTGCACCTCCACGGGTGGTCCTTTTGTTACATGCACTTCCCTTCGTGTTTCATTTCCCTCAACCTAGCATGTCGCTGTGCCCTCTTCCTTCTGCCTCTTACAGTTCACCTTCTGGGCCAGACTGGGTCTCACCGACGTAGAAGCTTCTGCCACAGCTTTTAGTCATTTTCCCCTTTTCCCTTTGAGCATCCCCCCTCCCCCGACTTTTGACTGTACCTCTTTCCATCCTTTTTCTAGGTCTCTCTGGTATATAACTCTTAATTTCACAATCCCATCATAAGAAGAAAGCATTTTACATTTGCTTTGTGACTTAAGTGTATTCGTGTTAATGTTTTGCCTGTTGAACCTTCCTAGCCCTAGTTCAATGAAACATTTCAGCAAATAGGTGGTAGGTATATAGAGGGAACCTCCACAGAGCCTTCTGCAGTCAGAAATGACATTAGGTCTGGCGCAAGGAGTGAACGGATTTCCTCTATTTTTTTTGTGAAGATTTTATTGATTTGTTAGAGTGCGCAAGCACAAGCAGGGGGAGCTGCAGGCAGAGGGAGAAGGAAAACATGCTCCCCACTGAGCAGAGTCCTGTGGGGGGGCTTCATCCCAGGACCCTAGTATCATCAACTGGGCCAAAGGCAGATGCTTAACTGACTGAGCTACCCAGGTGCCCCCGGATTTCCTTTATAACTGTACAAATCATACCTATTTTCCTAATCAGGAGGCTCTCCTTGTATGGTCTGGATTCTCGGCTATACACAGTTGAGTTCATCAGATAAGTGACCTTTAGATAAGGAATCCAAGTTGCACTTATGTAGAGTTTTCCTTTAGGATAGCTTTTGGTATTATCTGACTCACACCCATGACTTTACATAGACACAGGAATGTTTACTGAGTACCTGTCGTGTCTCATGTATTTTGCAAGAGACCTTGACGCGTCCTACCTAAAATTTGTTTTCTGCAGTTCTCTGAGATAAAGGGTAAGTAAGGTTATGTTAGAGATGAGAAAACAGAACCTCACATTTGCTATCATTTGTTGTAATGGAAACATTACAAATGACATACTGGGTAGCTAAACTTCTATAAGAAATTCTTGAATCACCACAAAAATAGATAGGAGTGTTATAACATTATGAAATGAAATTTGGCATAAATGAGCATTTTATTATGTAGGCACATTTCAGGGTTTTAGCTTGCCTTTTGATTCTGGAAGGAGCAGGAATTGTTGGTAAAGGATTGTTGAGATAGGGCCTAAAGTTCTTTCACATTCTGAAGTCCCGTAACTCTCTACAGTTGTAGCCATGCTGGATAAATCAGGCGGTTATTCCTGTAATTGGGTTCATTGTTTTGTTATAGTTTTTTTTTTTTTTAAAGATTTTATTTATTTATCAGAGAGAGTGAGCACAGACAGAGAGGTAGGCAGAGGCAGAGAGAGAAGCAGGCTCCCTGCCGAGCAAGGAGCCCGATGCGGGACTCATCCCAGGACGCTGGGATCATGACCTGAGCTGAAGGCAGCCGCTTAACCAACTGAGCCACCCAGGCGTCCCTGTTTTGTTATAGTTTTGTTATAAAACACATTACCTTCTGGATTTCTTCTCAAGTTTGAGATTTAATTTACAAAACCATTAGCTGATACATATTATATTGTAAATATATGGTTTTGTTATAAAACACATTACCTTCTGGATTTCTTCTCAAGTTTGAGATTTAGTTTACAAAACCATTAGCTGATACGTATTATATTGTAAATATATGGTCAGTTTAAAGTGCTTTCACGCACTTACAAAACATAATTAGATGTAAGAATTCTTAAAATCCACCAGAAAGAAACAGTGCAATTTTTAAAATGGGCAAAAGACATGAATAGGCATTTCTCCAAAGAGGACATACAAATGGCTGACACTGCGTTTAGTCATTAGGGGAAAAAAATCAAAATGAAGATGCCACCTCACCCACATTAGGACGGCTGTCATAGAAAAACAAAATGGAAAATGACAAGTGTTGGCAAGAATACGGAGAAACTGGAAGCCTTAAATGTGATTGTTGGGAATGTAAAATGGTGCTGCTGCAGGGGAAAATGGTTTTGTAGTTCCTCAAAAAGCTAAATATAGAGTTATCATATGGCCTGGCAATTCCATTCTGAAGTATATACCTCAGAGAATTGAAAATAGCTTTCAGACAAGAACTTGTAGATGAGTGAGTCACCATTCACAATAGCCAAAAGTTGGAAACACTCCCAAATGTCCATTTTTGTTTTATCACTGGACAAATTGTGGTATACGCATGCAACAGAATATTACAGGGTCATAAGAAGGAAAGAATGGTCCCTTCAACAAAATGGATGAACCTTGAAAACATGGTAAGTGAAAGAATCAAGACACGAAAGACCATGTACTATATGATTCTGTTTAGATGAAATTCTCAGAATAGGCAATTCTATAGGGACAGAAAGCAGATCGGTAGTTGCTGGGGGCAGAATGTGTGTTTTTCTTTTGGGATGATGGAGATGTTCCAGAACTAGATGTTGGTGATGGTATTAATGTACTAAATGGTGAATGTGCTAAATGTCACTGAATTATACACTTCCAAATGGTTGAGATGGTAATTTTTGCTATATGTATTCACTGTTTTAATTTATTTTTAAGTAAGGGCCATGTCTAACGTGGGGCTTGAACTCACAACCCTGAGATGCAGAATTGCATGCCAATCAGGCACCCCTCTATTTATAATTTTAAAAATGGAAAGAAATTAGATATAACATTTAGTTTACCTTAGTGGCAGTTTTGTCAAAATATTTCCTTAAACCATTTTTCTGTAATTTTAGGATGGGATCATTTTCAGGTCGTATATAGTTCAGTGAAATGTGTCATCATTGTTCTGGTGTAGATCTACAGAAGAGGTAGAAGATGAAAGCCACGAGACTTTTGATACTCATTCTTTCCTTAGTGCAGAGGTTCTCAGAGTCTAGTCTGGAGCTCTTGGCTCTCTTTGAGATACTTTTAAAGGGTCTGCAAGTTCAGGTTTTTTCATGGTGATAGAGTTATTTCTCCTTTTTATTCTCCTTCTCTGGAAGTGTATAGCATAATTTTCCAGTGGCTGTACAGTGTTTATGACATTATCCCTTTGATGGCTAATGGGTTATGTGCTTGTATATGTCTGTTTCTTAAAAGTTTCTAAGGTAAGCTGGTTGGGATCTTCAAGTTTTAAAGAGCACAAAAGAGTCCTGAGGCCAGAAATTTAGAAAACCAATGTCTTAGTGAAAATGTTAAGTGCTAATAACAAAACACTAATGTACGAAGTGCCTGTATTAGGCATTTTTGAAAACAGAGAGAAAATAAATTGTCATCCAAGTGATTTTTTTTTTTTTTTTAGTATGTGGTGGTTTCATGTCTTTATTACTCTGAGATTATTAGATTCGGAACCAGGGTGTTCTTTTGGGGACACTGTAAATCTCCAATTTAGGGAAAGGATCTCAGTGGCTGGTTAAGTTTATGTTTTGGTTTTTTTTTTCTTAAGATTTTATTTATTTATTTGATAGAAGATGCAACTAGAGAGGGAACACAAGCAGGGGTAGTGAGAGAAGGAGAAGCAGGCTTGCAGGCTTCCCACTGAGCCCACTGAGCAGGAAGCCCAGTGTAGGGCTTAATCCAGGACCCTGGGATCATGACCTGAGCTGAAGGCAGAGACTTAACTGACTGAGCCACCCAGGTGCCCCAAGTTTATGGTTTTTTATTTGAATGCCTTTTACAATAGGAATGATATTCCATATGGTGATTAACTTTATCATATTTGGTTCCCTCGGACTTTTATAATCTGTGATGCATTCGAAGTATAACAACAACTAATGTTTACTGAGTGCAGGCAGTATTCTAGGCGTTTTCCCATGTAACCTGAACGTGGCAGATCTGGTATTTGGACCCATGCAGTCTGGCTAGAGTCTGCACTGGTTTGTTTGGTTTGTTTGTTTGTTTGTTTGTTTTAATTTACCCATTTGAGAGAGAGAGCGAGGGAGCAGGAGAGGGGAGAAGGTCAGAGGGAGAAGCAGACTCCCCATGGAGCAGGGAGCCTGATGTGGGACTCGATCCTGGGACTCCGGCATCATGACCTGAGCCAAAGGCAGTTGCTTAACCGACTGAGGCCCCCCCCCCCCCCAGCGCCCTAGAGCCTGCACTGTTAATCCCTGCACTGTCCGCTGTCTCAGCCTCCCTGTGCTGTATGGTACTAGCTCTCTGGGAATATTTATAGGAAGTTCCCATTTGGAAGGCTCACAGTTCTCTACCTCTCAGCAGTACACTGACCCAACAAGAACAATGAGGGGGTTAAGGGTACCAGTCCCTGGTACCAGTCCCAGGCGAAAAATCCACATAGGATTTTTGACTCCCCACAAACGTAACTGGAAATAGCCTATTGTTGACTGGAAGTCTTACTGCTAGCATAAGCAGACTAGTAAACAGATTTTGTATGTTATAGATACTATATACTGAATTCTTAAGTTAGCTGGAGGAGGGGCGCCTCCGTGGCTCAGTTGTTAATCGACTGCCTTCAGCTCAGGTCATGCATGATCCAGTCCTGCATCAGGCTCCCTGCTCAGTGGGGAGTCTGTTTCTCCCTCTCCCACTCCCCCTGCTTGTGTTCCCTCTCTTGCTGTCTCTCTCTCTCTCTCTCTCGGTCAAATAAATAAAATATTTTTTAAAAAAAACTAGAGGAGGGGCGCCTGGGTGGCTCAGTGGGTTGGAGCCTCTGCCTTCGGCTCAGGTCATGGTCCCGGGGTCCTGGGATTGAGCCCCGCATCAGGCTCTTTGCTCTGCATGGGGCCTGCTTCCTCCTCTCTCTCTGCCTGTCTCTCTGACTACTTGTGATCTCTGTCTGTCAAGTGGATGAGTAAAATCTTTAAAAAAAAAAAAAAACTAGAGGAAACAAAATGTTACTGAGAAAATCATAAATACATTTATGGTGCTGTACTGCACTGTGTGGGAAAAAATCCACACATAAGGGGAACCACGCAGTTCCAACTCTGTTGTTGACAGGTCAGCTGTATTGCATGGTAGTCATAGGAGTCTGGTGCCTAAGGCAAGGGCTCCAGCAAAGAGGTAGTTGGAGGAGAGATTGGGAGCTGGGGGCCACATTCATGCCCAGAGTGTTTCTGGTCCCAGATCTCTAGTTGGACATTTCTTTTCTTAGAGATTGGTTCAGCCTATGGCCTCTTAGAGCATCTCTTCCCTTTTCGGCAGCCCTTTGGAACAAATAGATTTTTACAGTTTTCTCCCAGTCTCTGTCTTTAAGGCAACTAGAAATTTTTACTACCAACTAGAAATGAGAAAAAAGATTGAAGTGGGGAGGGTATTAAAAGATACCCTTTTAAAAAAGTAACTTAGGGGCGCCTGGGTGGCTCAGTTGGTTAAGTGTCTGCCTTTGGCTCAGGTCATGATCCCTGCGTGGGGCTCCCTGCTCAGTGAGGAGTCTGCTGCTCTCTCTCCCTCTGCCCCTCTCCCTGCTGTTGCATGCCTGCTGTCTCTCTCTTAAGTTTTTTTTTTTAAGATTTTATTTATTTATTTGATAGAGATAGCAAGAGAGGGAACACATGCAGGGGGGAGTGGGAGAGGGAGAAGCAGGCTTCCCGCTGAGCAGGGAGCCTGGTGCGGGGCTAGATCCCAGGACCCTGTTGTCATGACTTGACTGGAAGGCAGATGCTTAATGACTGAGCCACCCAGGCACCCCATTAATTTTTTTAAAAGATTTTATTTATTTATTTGACAGATACCAGAAGCAGACAGAGAGGCAGGCCGGGGGGGTGGGGGGCGGGGGTCGGGAGCAGGCTCCCTGCCCAGCAGAGAGCCCCAGGCGGGACTCGATCTCAGGACCCTGAGATCATGACCTGAGCCGAAGGCAGAGGCTTTAACCCACTAAGCCACCCAGGTACCCAATTTTTTTTTTTTTTTTTTTATGAACTTAGAACTAGACAGGAACAAATCGGTGCTGATAGGGGTTTTTGGGGTTCAAATAATCAAGGTACCTCTCTAAGATGGTAACAGCCTTGGTGTGGGCCCCTGCAGGCTTGCCCTCTTGGGCTAGGGTAGGTGCTTTGCCAGGAGAAAATCAGCCAGGCCTCTAGCCACACGCTAGGAAGGAGAGCATGTTGACAGGAATCTGCATTGGGAGTAGAGGATGTGTCTGCTCTCCTACCTCCCATTGTCAGTCTTAATAACACAGGATCCCTTTCTAGCACCAAGATCCTTACTGGGATAAAGTCAAGTGCAGGGATGGGGCCTGGGGCTGGTCCACACACTTTGTGTGAAGGGGAGGCTCCGGTAGTACTAAAAATTGGGCGTTACAAGTACTTTTCCTTTCCAGTCATACTTCCAGTAAAGGGTTTTTTTTTTTTCCCTGTGTAGGCATATCCGTTATTCTGTCCTGATCCCCTGGTGGGGGAAAGCATAGCTCTGCAGGTGGCAGGCCCAGATCCTCCCAGTGGAGCCCGGAGAGCCAGAAATGCAGGAAGGGGCAGTAGGTGGTCCCTCCTTCCTGCTTCTTGGAACACTTCTGATTTAAAAAGTTTTTGAGCGGCACCTGGGTGGCTCAGTGGGTTAAGCCTCTGCCTTTGGCTCAGGTCATGATCCCAGAGCCCTGGGATCGAGCCTCACATCCGGCTCTCTGCTCCATGGGAAGCCTGCTTCCCCCTCTCTCTCTGCCTGCCTCCCTGCCTACTTGTGATCTCTGTCAAATAAATAAATAAAATCTTTAAAAAAAAAAAGTTTTTGAAGTTTAATCCTTAAGAAATAATACTGCCTGGAATCCTAAGTTGCTGATTGGAGGGGGCCTGGCATTGGGAGGGAGGAGAGCCCGTGTTCCCTGTCAAGGTTCCTTTTCCATCCTTGGTGGCCACGGAGTGTGAGCCAGTTGTGTTCATGACTGTCCCAACATTCTGGGTTGTTAGTACAGATGAGAAGCAGGGAGAGAAGGAGGTATTTTGTTTTGTTTTGTTTTGTTTTTTAAAGATTTTGTTTATTTGACAGAGAGACACAGAGAGAGGGGGAGCATAAGCAGGAGGAGTGGGAGAGGGAGAAGCAGGCTCCCTGCTGAGCAGAGAGCCCGACATGGGGCTGGATCCCAGGCCCTGAGCCAATGACCTGAGCCAAAGAAGGCAGACGCTTAACAACTGAGCCATCCAGTCGCTGCAGAAGGAGGTGTTTTTAATGATTATTATATCTGCCCGAAAAAGGGTGGTTTGGGCCAGTAGTTTCATTTAAGCTTTCATGTTCTTGGATTTATTTTCTACCTTTTAATTTTTTTTTATTACACAAGATAACATGTTTATGGTATTAAAATCTGAGTGGCTTCCTAGTTACTCAGCTGCCTGAGTCCAAAGCTTATCCCTCATCCTGAATTCCTTAAACCCCTATAATCAGGCACTACTGATCTGGCTTAGTGCTTGCTCCACCAGTTCTATACCCCCACCCCCATTGGGCTCTCTCCAGCCAGTTTGCCCTCCTCCCCTCAGCTCTTTGCACTAGAGCAGTAGCTTTCAAGCTGTTTCCTCTTAGGACCCCTTCATACACATGAGGAACCCCAAGGAGCTTTTGTTGAGGTAGCCTCTGTTACTGATACATGCCACATTAAAATTAAACCTGAGAATTTATGCATTTTAAGTTTCCATTCATGAATTCATTTAAAATGAATAAACTCATAGTAAGGTAGCATCCATTTTTTTTTTTTAAGATTTTATTTATTTATTTGACAGGAGATCACAAGTAGGCAGAGAGGCAGGCAGAGACAGAGGGGGAAGCAGGCTCCCCACTGAGAATAGAGCCCGATGTGGGGCTCGATCCCAGAACCCTGGGATCATGACCCGAGCCGAAGGCAGAGGCTCAACCCACTGAGCCACCCAGGTGCCCCTAGGTAGCATCAATTTTTAATGGCAGTAGCTTTCTTCTTCAGAGCAGAGACTCATCGTGAGAAAAGTGGAATTGTTTTCTTCGCAGTTTTGCAGATCTCTTTCATGCCTGGCCTGATAGAAGTCCCCCAGATTCTCATCCGCTGTGTATATCCATGGGCTCATCGCAGCAAATGCTCAGCCTGGTCAGACCCAGCACTTCGCTTCTTCTGATGCCTCCGTTATTCTCATGAAATTAAATTAAATATTCACAGTTTCAAAACATAAGTGTATTGCCCTTTTTTTAAAAAAAATATTAATTTAGAGAGAGGATGTGCGTGAGCAGAGGGGAGGGCAGAGGGAGAGGTAAAGGGAGTCTCAAGCAGAGTCCCCACTGAGTGCAGACGCCCCACCCCCACCCCAGGGTTAGATGGTAGGACCCAAGGTTATGATCTGAGCCAAAACCAAGAGTCTGCTTAACAGACCAAGCCACCCAGCCACCCCTGCCCAAACTGTTTTATAAAGAGAAATCAAAGTACCTTATGCTGTTTGAGTGTGTCTATGCTCAGCGCTCAGGCAGGAATACACCCCAGCACAGAGGGTGGGATGCTTACAGCAGACACCTTTCCTACAAATGGACGCTGAGGGAGGTGAGTCAGTCTTGCAGAAAGGCATTAAAGTTAATGACCTGGCTTTGCTGGAGTTGGGAACAATGTTTGGCAAAACTCAAAACAGTGTTCTCTTGAATTATACACTTAGCAAATTGAACGTAGGGTAAAACTTTACACAAAGTCCTGTGTGTTCATATGTAAAATGGAATTTGCTTCTAAGATCAGATAATTATAAATGGATTTTCCCCCCTACTGGAATGTCTAGAGACATTAGTAAGTTACATGGGATAATTGATTGTATGGCACTGTTTTGAGCAGCCTGTTACTTTTTTTTAAAAAAGAATTTATTTATTTGGGCTCCTGGGTAGCTCAGTGGGTTCTGCCTTCAGCTCAGGTCATGATCTCAGGGTCCTGGGATCGAGCCCCGCATCAGGCTCTCTTCTCAGCCTGCCTCTCTGCCTACTTGTGATCTGTCTGTTAAATAAATAAATAAAATCTTAAAAAAAAAAAAAGAATTCATTTATTTATTTGAGAGATAGAGGGAGAGAGAAAGTACAAGCAGGGGAGTAGGACAGAGGGAGAGCAAGAAGCAGATCCCCCGCTGAGCGGGGAGCCAGATGAGGGACTGCATCCAAGGACCCTGGGATCATGACTGAGCCGAAGGCAGACACTCACCTGACTGAGCCTCCCAGGCACCTCCGAGCAGCCACTTAAATGCCAGTGGTGTCTTCCAGCGAATGTGGCAACCAGAAATACTACACATTTCCCAACATCCACTGCGGAATGGCACACACCTATTGAGAACCACTGATTAATGGAATCTTGGCTGGGTTAAAATTTTTTTTAATGTTGGATCATGATTTTAAAAATAACTTATATTAAAAAAGAATTTCAGAGGAAGAATAAGTGCCTGTAATCTTACCACCTAATATAACCAGTATTACTATTTTGTTCCATTTTTGTCCTGTCTTTTTTCATTGTTCTATAGATAATTTTTCCCATTCAAAAATGGGATCATTTAGAAACTACTTTTTTTACTTGGCTGATGCTACTTGATTTCACCTAATTCATACTTCTCTATTAAAATCATAACATCAGGGGCGCCTGGGTGGCTCAGTTGGTTGAGCAACTGCCTTTGGCTCCGGTCATGATCCCGGAGTACCGGGATCGAGTCCCGCATCGGGCTCCCGGCTCCACGGGGAGTCTGCCTCTCTCTCTAGACCTTCTCCCCTCTCATGCTCTCTCGCACTTTCTCTCTCTGAAATAAATAAATAAAATCTTTTAAAAAAAAAATCATAACATCATGTTTATTCTTGATTTAATTGTGAAATTAGCATAATCTCATGTAAGGTGCGAACAATGCATACTCTTGTCTCCTTTTGACCTTGAAAATGGTGCTAATATTAGGACAAGGTTGGAGGGGTCAGAATAGAGCTTGGGTTCATAGGGGGTTGGGTTCGGTGGCCTTGAAAAGTGACTCACCTCTCAAACTCCCAAGTTTTCATGTCTCTGACAGGAATTAGAGATAAAGTTCCAGCCCCAGGGTAGAGGGAGATCCCTGTCCGGTGTTGGGCTCCTGCCCATCCAAGTGGACCGCAGGCCTCTGGAGGGCAGGATGGGTGTCTTACACACCTTTTTTTGTCTCTAGCATTAGTTCAGTATTTGACTGAATACTAATCCAACTAATAGATGTGGCAGAGATTTGTTACTCCGTCTGACTGTGAATAAACTTTGTTTTCTGCCATGCTTATGCTTACACCTCCTTCACAGGAAGATGACTATATTAATTACCATCTCAGACCTTAGTAGATCTGGCCCCAAATGGGGTCATTCATTAGTTCGAGAGAAAGATGTTTCTGAGGGGCGCTTGGGTGGCTCAGTCATTAAGCATCTGCCTTTGGCTCGGTTCATGATTCCCGGGTTCCTGGGATCGAGCCCTGCTTTGGGCTCCCTGCTCATCAGAGCACTCTCTCTCTCTCTCTCTCTCTGCCTCTCCACCTGCTTGTGTGCTTACACTCTCTCTGTAAATAAATAAATAAAATCTTCAAAAAAGATGTTTCTGAAGGTCTGGGCACACCTGATTGTTGTACTTATGTCTAGATATGGCTTGGATGTTGTGATTACTCTGTATTTTGGGTAATTGTTTGATTATGCAGCCCTGCCTTTGACACATGTAATTAAGTGAGTTTGCATTTGGTGTGTTCCTTGAGCCAGGTGTGTTTACCTCAGAGGCTGTTGAAGCCTTGAAGCCATGTCTTTAGGACTCGGTGGTACCTTTAGGACCTCTTGACAGGTATGATTTTCTTCCATTGTGGATCTTTTTTTTTTTTCTTTCTTTCAAAATTTGTTTTCAGCCATTAAGATATGAGATTTAGCAGTTCAGTCCCCTTGAATGTTTTGATGTGTTACTATTAGAATTCTGAATCATTTAATTTGAAAAATGATTTGACTGTTCTTAGAGTTTTTGGATTCAGAAGGGCCCAAAACACAGAGGCAGGAACAGTGCAGTTCCCAGCCTTTAGGATGCATCTGAATTACCCCGAGAACTGTGATAGAACAGGGTTCCAGTGCCCACAGGTTTCTTATTCACTAGACCTGGGGTGGAGCCAAGAATTTGCGTGTCCAACTAGCTTGCTGTATACCCTGATGAGGCAGGCCAGGGATCAGACTTTGGGAACCACTGAGCTTAAGTGTTTTAGGTCAACTAAAGGTGAGAATATGGAGGGAGGTGATGGGCCCCAGCATGTCTGTGTTCCCTGAAGATTTTAGAATAATAAAAACTAGTTTTGAAACAGAAGAGAAGGAAAACATGGTCATAAATCCTTAAAAATAACGTGTGGTAGTAGTTATGGTTGTTACAGTTAAGATAGCGAAAGAGGATTGAGAATGACTTAGTTTTTAAAAGTTTGTTTTACCTTTTAAAAAGTAAGAAAAAAATAAGAGCAATGTAAGGCATATTCACAATGCAACCTTTTTTAGGTACAGAGAATCCTAATCCAATAAGCATGATTTTTTTTTTTTTAAAGATTTTATTTATTTATTAGTTAGAGAGAGAGAGTGAGCACAGGCAGAGAGGCAGAGGGAGAAGGAGGCTCCCCGCCGAGCAAGGAGCCCGATGTGGGACTCGATCCCAGGACGCTGGGATCATGACCTGAGCCCAAGGCAGCCGCTTAACCAACTGAGCCACCCAGGCGTCCCCAATAAGCATGATTTATACCTAAATCTTTTCAAGTAGCCCCTGAAGCCCCCCCCCACCCTTAGGATGAATTCCCTGAAGTGGAATTGTTAGGTCCAAGAACATGTAAAGTGTAAGGCTCTTGATACACTTTACCAAGTTATCTTCAGAAAGGGCTTATAATTACTGCCCAGGTTCCAAGTCTACGCTCATTGTCATTTTAATATTTGCCAGCTTGATAAGTGAAATACAGTATCTTCTTGCTTTAATTCTGTTCTTTTGACGATAAGAAGCTTAGCACTTTTTTTCATGTGTTAATTGGTCATTTATATTTCTTCCCTTTTGAATTTCTGCCCTTGTCCTTGTCACATTTTCTTGTGGGGTTAATCTTTTTTATTAATTTGTGTGAGCTCCTTATGTCAAATGCTTCAGATACATTTGACCAATTTCTTATTTGCTTTTAAAACTTGTGGGATTGTTCTTTTATAGAAGAGTTTAAACCCCCTCATCCATCATTATTTTCCATTTTTAAGGATTTTTTCCCCATGACGTTAAATAAGAAAATTCTCTCCATGATTTTATAAGTGTTAACCCTGATTTTCTCCTGGTACACTTTCATGGTTTCGTTTTTTCATTGGACTCTTTAAGCCATCTGTAATTTATTTTGGTGTGAACAAATAAATTTACTCTAGTGTGAGCAAACGTAATTTACTTTTTTTTTCATTTTTACTGTTTTGCAAGGTAATACACTTTCTTTTTATTTTTTTTTAAAGAGTTTATTTATTTGATAGAGTTCACACAAGTAGGCAGAGAGGCAGGCAGAGAGGGGAGGGGAGAAGCAGGCTCCCCGCTGAGCAAAGAGCCAGATGCAGAGAGCCCAATGTGGGACTCGATCCCAGGATGCCCGGATCATGACATGAGCCAAAGGCAGTGGCTCAACCCACTGAGCCACCCAGGCATCCCGGTAATACACTTTCTTAACAATTAATCTGGTCACCTATGCAAATAGGCAAACTTAGGTAGCAATTTGGAGATAAGCATTAAGTTTCACACTGCTCTGAAGAGCACTGGGAATTCCGAGAAGACTTTTAAAGGGTTTGCAGTGAGAATATAGAAGTAGGAGAGCAAGGAAGACCTGGGCAAGTATGTGGGTGTTTATAGCTCCAACTTCTCCCAAGAACTACAGACTTAGATGGTCAGCTGGGCACCTGCTAGGCAGATCTTAGGTAGCTAATAATAGGCCGTTCAAAATTAACATGGTCAAAATGGTTCTTTTTTTTTTTAAGATTTCATTTTTAGGTCATCTCTACACCCAACGTGGGGCTCAAGCCTACAATCCCGGGGCACCTGGGCGAGCCCCATGTCAGGCTCTCCGCCCAGCAGGAAGCCTGCTTCTCTTCCTCTCTCTCTCTGCCTGCCTCTCTCCTACTTGTGATCTCTGGCTGTCAAATAAATAAAATCTTTTAAAAAAACCCAAAACCTACAACCCCAAAATCAGTAGCCCCATATTCCACTAACTGAGCCTGTCAGGTGCCCCAAAGAGAATTCTTAATACTATCCCTAGCATGATGTGTATATCCCTGACCTTTCTCATCTTAGTAAATGGTGCCATCAGCCATGCAGGTGGGCAGCACGAAAGTGTCACAGCTGTCCCATGTCCCTCTCTTCCACTCACATTCTGTCTACTCCATTGTTAGATTCTGGAGGCTTTATGTCCAAAATATATCCTGAATCAGACCCCTCCTCATCATTTCCCCGGTTAAAATATTAGCCCAGGCCACAGGGTCTCACATGAGTATGTGCCATCACCTCCTTCTTGACTCCACTGGTTCCCGGGAATCTCTTCCCCACAGTAACTTCCACAGCATAAATCAGATTACGTTCTTCTCTTGCTTAAAACCTTTCAGAGACTTCCCACACTTAAAATCCAAACCCCACTTTACGAGTTCCTTGTGGTCTGGCCTCTCTTGCCTTTCCTGCCTCTCCAATTTCCTTTCTGTACTGCCCTCATTTACTTGCTACCAGCTAACCTGCCCTCTTTCTGTTCTTGAACAGCTTCTGTTCTTTCTTTCTTTGGATCTTTGCATTGGCTGAACCTTCTCCGGAGCCACCCAGAAAGTACCCCAGTGTCGTCTTTGAGAGGCTTTCTTTGATTACTCAGGCTCAGGAAGAAACCCCAGATACCACCTCTGGTCATCACCGACCTCGTTTTCTCTTGGGCTGGTTCTCTGTATGTGAAATGATCATATTTATTTGTTTACTTATTTATTAGCTGTCCCCTCATTCTAGAATATAAGCTCCCCAGGAGCATGGGCTCTGTTTTGTTCCCTTCTCAAATTCCCTACCCCTAGCCCTGTGCGTGGCTGGTGGTGCTGCTCGTGGGTACTGGGGAACCATTTGTGGAGCTCCCTTCCTGTGACCCAACCCACACTTAGTCAGAGCAGCTCAGCTTTTATATCTTGAGCTTGTGTGAGGTTTTGTTTACAGAACATTTTCTGGGTTAACAGAAGTTTGAAGATAATTTCCTTAGAGGATAGGAATTTAAGGATATATGAGAAAGAAAAGATTTCATGGAATTTAAGAAACAAATGAACAGGGGCGCCTGGGTGGCTCAGTGGGTTAAAGCCTCTGCCTTCAGCTCAGGTCATGATTTCAGGGTCCTGAGATCAAGCCCCACATGGGGCTTTCTGCTCAGCGGGGAGCCTGCTTCCTCCTCTCTCTTCGCCTGCCTCTCTGCCTGTCAAATAAAAAAATAAATAAAATCTTAAAAAAAGATTATAAAGAAACAGATGAACATAGAGGAAGGGAAGGAAAAATAAGAGGACTCAGAGAGGGAGACAAACCATAAGGGACTCTTACTTAACTCCAGGAAACAGAGAGGGTTGTTGGAGGGGAGGAAGGTGGGGGATGGGAAAATGAGGGGGATGGGAGGTTGGGGGGGATTAAGGAGGGCAAGGGATGGAATGAGCACGGGGTGTTAGGTGTAACTGATGAATCACTAAATTCTACCTCTGAAGCTAATAATACCCTATATGTTAATTAAATTGAATTTAAATTAAAAAAAGATTTTAGTTTAACATCTGTCCGAGTATTCCATTTGCTTCTTAAATATATTGTCGTATGATTCCTGACTTTTTAACCTGAAGGGGCGAACATGAGAACGGCATATGATTTTAAGCATTTCTTGCCCAAGAGTGCTTTTTCTTTGCCTACCGAGTTGCATACCCTAGATTATATTTATCCTATAATTAGGAAGCTTATAAGATTACATCCTTTTACGTTTACCCTTTTTTAGAGTGCTTCCTGAATCCCCAGCCAAAGCATGTATCTAGCTTTATTGTGTAAATATTTGCATTCCAGGTGTATTAGCATATAAATGTATGTTCCCCTAGATCTAGATGTAGATGCATAGTATTTTTATGTGTTTTCTTTTTCTCCATTAAATTGTAAACATTTGAGTTTATGACTCCTGTGCTTCCTTTTGAACTCCACGCTGCGGCCCGGTAATTCTGATGTGCCCCCGGTTGCTACTCCCTAAACAAGTTGGGTTTTGTGACACTGGTCCTATAGCAGTTCAAGTAGGTTAGTTTGGCTACTGTGCTAATTAGGTTGTGTTTTTAAGTTTCATTACCTTCTGCATTTTAGCCAGTAAAGTACCAGGAGATTGCCTGTTGTTTTTGCTTTATGTGTTTTCATGTTACAGCGTGGGGAGTATGAAGTTTTCACCCTTCGTTTTCATTGTGGATTATATATTTTAAGAAAATAAATTTTTTTCTTTTTAATCACATGTAGCTTTTTCCTTGAAATGGTGCTTTATTAATTTAGTGACTCTTCCTTGCTTTCTGTGTTTTTTTGGTGGATCTTTACTCATACTTGAATCTCTGACTTTGGGTGCATTCTAGCTAGCTTGGCCTGCTCTCTTTACAGCAGCCTCTTGTTTAATAGGTATAATATTCTTTTGCATTTTGTTGTTTCTAAAGCAGGTATCTTCTAATTTAAAAAATAACTTAGGGGCACCTGGGTGGCTCAGTGGGTTAAGCCTCTGCCTTCGGCTCAGGTCATGATCTCAGGGTCCTGGGATCGAGCCCTGCATCGGGCTCTCTGCTCAGTGGCGAGCCTGCTTCCCCCTCTCTTCTCTGCCTGTCTCTCTGCCTACTTGTGATATCTCTCTCTCTCTCTCTCTGTCAAATAAATAAATAAATAAAATTTAAAAAAAATAACTTAATAGTTAATTTTTTAAAAATGAGATATAGGGATGCCTGGGTGGCCCAGTCGGTGAAGCGCCTGCCTTTGGCTCAGGTTATGATACCAGGATCCTGGGATCCAGTCCCACATGAGGCTCCTTGCTTATTGGGAGATCTGCTTCTCCCTTTCCCTCTGCCTGCTGTACCTCCTGCCTGTGCGCTCTCTCTTTCTTTCAAAAATAAAGAAATAAAATCTTAAAGAAAAGAAAGTGACATATAATTAACATGTAACGTTATATTATGTTCAGGTATACAATATAATGATTCTTACAGTTCATTTATTTCAAAGGAAAGGGGTAGATTTCATTTCTCTGGACATTTCTTCTTGTGTCCTGTGGAGTATTTTCATTGGTGCCTTTTTTTTTTTTTTTTTTTTTTTTTTGAGGGTTTTTTCAAGAAAGGGACTGTGATATGGCTAAGGGTTGAAGGAGAGTTGGTCTCCACTAGCTTGAAATGCAGCAGGTTGGCCTGCCCTGACTTTGGGGAAGAAAATGAAACAAAACAAAAGAAGCAATGGGCAAGTGACTGCTCGGTTTAGGGGCCGAAGTGTTATCATCAGTCTCTTGCAAGATTAGGTTATAAACTGTGGAGTGGGCACAGCTAGAGAGAAGGTTATTTTCTTCTACTTTCTGCCCATTGGGGTGTGGTGTTCTTCTGTATATCAGAAGTTTTGTCAGGGGCATGGGAATTAGTCAGCTTTTGCTAAATTACTCTACAGTAACAATCCTGAATCTCCATAGACTATAACAACAAAACTTTACTTTTCACCTTAATGCCCTTTGTGGGCTTCATTCCAGGATCCAGTATGAAAGAGTGAAAAGGGGCATAATAGAATCTCTTCACGGTTCCTAAGGCTTCTGCTCAAAAATGCCATATGCCTTTGCAGCTCATACTTCACTGGCCGAAGCTAGTCACATGGTCAGGCATGGCCTGAGTGGATAAGAGGTACAATCCCTTGCAGGGATGGGCAGGTAGGGAGGTATCTGGTAAGGGAAGGGCAACAAATATTTTGACAATAATATTGTCTGTTGGAGTATATTTTTGGATATAGCGACATTACAGAAAGGCTCCCTACTTTGAGGGGTGTTCACAGTTGGAAGGGGGGCAGGAAGGTTTGCAGCCTATAACAGGGAGATCTGACTAGTAAATATCTTTATTACCATTTTTGGGACCTCAGCTGATAGTGGATCTAGTACATGATAGCTGCTTCCTTTTTTTTTTTTTTTTTAAGATTTTATTTATTTATTTGACAGATCACAAGTAGGCAGAGAGGCAGGCAGAGAGAGAGGGGGAAGCAGGCTCCCGGCTAAGCAGGGAGCCCAATGCGGGGCTTGATCCCAGGACCCCGGGATCATAACCTGAGCCGAAGGCAGAGGCTTTAACTCACTGAGCCACCCAGGCGCCCCACATGATAGCTTCTTAACAAACGTTTATTGAGGTAGTAGGCAAAGACTTCTAACAATAGTAAGAAAGTCTTTCTTTTCATTGTAGTGCCTCCTATAGCTTCCCTTGAGACCGTTTTACAGAGTAGTTCCTATGAATAGCACCTTGCATATATTGAATGAAAAAATGCTTTTTGGGCGATCATTTTTGCCGTAAAAATTTTTTTAATGATCTTTCTAGAAATTTTGAAAAATGTGTATTCAATACAAGCAAGGCAAAGATTACCTTCTGTCTGGCTACTCAGGAGCCCACTACTAATCATGTTTATTATACGCCCTACTATAATTCCTTTTCCTCTTTTTTCTCCGTGTAGTTTTGAACAGTGCCATGTTGATAGTCCTACTGTATCACTTATTATTCTCCATTTTGGCAGTATCTCTTGCTTCACTTGTCAATCAACAATTCTAAGGGGCATAGATGACACAGAGAATTCATAGAAGATGAGTTGTAACTTTCCTTGTTCTCTTTCTCTTTTCTCAAGTCTGGACTCCAGTCACAAACATTACCTCCCGTTTCTGTCCCCTCTCTGACCACAGCGAGAATGGAAACAGGCAGACGAATGGTAACAGGCAGACGAGTGATGAAAGGTGTAGGCCTGAAAACTAAAGGACCAAGGTGGTTCTCAGAGGAGACAGTCAGCTCCTAGAGAATCAAGCTCTTTTCCTTCTCGCACCCCCTTGCCCCTCTTTTTTTCCTTTTTCTGTTGCTCAGAGATCACTTGTTCCCGCCTGTTTGCACAGTCTTTTGAATGTTCTGGAAGTCAAGAACTTGATAATAAATTGGTTTTAGTCCTATCATCTTTTTGTGACTGATACCCTGGAGAAGTTTAATGTGAGTCATTCAAGAATTTAGCCCCTGCCTGAACCTCTGTTTGAGTGCCTGCTTTATCTACGGTTGAAGCATTTTTGAGGCAGCAACTGATCCTTTGTAGGCGAGCCACTGAACACGTTCCCCATCCCTTGTTTTGAATCATTAATCATCTTCCCTCTGAGCTCTGGCAACGGGACTGAATCTTGAGCCATTTGGCCCTTCATGACGCCGGGACGAGGAGAACACACGAAATATTTGTTGTCTCAGTATAGATCCGAGAACTGGTTTGTCTCCTCTAATGCACAGATGCATTCTTTCCCTGTTACCGAAGGGTACCTTTTGTGTCCGTCTATAAAGAGCTCGGATGGGAAGCTGTAAAATTACCTTGCAGACGATACAGATTAGCCCATGAAACTCTTTGCAATTACTCCGGGTACTTAATGTAATTTCCAAATATTTTGAAATACCAAGTGTAGACTCAGAGAGCTCCAGCGGCCAGTGTTTGAGTTTGGATGATTTTTTCTATTTTAGTTTTTCTGGTCGCTCTCCATTTTAGAAACCTTCCCTCTGCCAAATAGGTTAGCCGTATGTGCAGAATGACAGCTTAAATAATGGGCGCGTTTTGTGTTGAAGCAGCTGCTCCTAAGTATAAAGCTGCCGCGATCAAAGAGAGACGGAGTCCCCATGTAATACCTGCTAGAGACTAACAGGAGCCCTTCAAGTTCTTCTTCGTTTCCTAGCCTAGATTGTACTTTTCTCTGTTCTAATAAAGGGTTTGGATTAGTTCTGTGTTGGTAGCACGCTGATAACTTCGTAAAGAAATGTGAGCTACTAATAACTTTGAGTTTCCGTGTGGCTACTTATCTAAGCTGACATGTACCTCCTTTAAGAAACGCGTCCATTGTAAAGGTCGACTCACAGGTCAGACATTAATCTTGATTGTCAAGTGCCTCTGATCATTTATGGAGACGAAAGAGTTCTTGATGGCACTCATCTGAGTACTGAGTCTGTTGAATAAAGGACAGTCTTTGGTCTCTTTGGTCTCTTTTGTGTTGCGTTTCTTAGCAGGAGCCAAAAGAATGAAGTTTTCCAAAGATGAAATAGCATGATTTATGGGAATGTTTATTGAGATATAGGTAACATGTTAAAAATTAGCTTTATTTAGTTTGGTCTAAGGTGAGTTCTTAGAAATGGATGAAAAGGATGGCTTAAAATTGGCTAAAGCTTATGTAAAGTCTGGATTTGTGGGTAGAAACAGTTGCTCTAGGGTATCCCATACGTCCCTTTGATTACATTTCAGAAAGAGCATCTGTGAGGATGGAATACAAAAAATAACCGGTCATTATTTTAAATGAGGCTTAATTGCAATGACATAAACAGGAGTAACCCTAGCCCTAACCCTAGAAACAGGTGATTTCTTAAGTCTGCTTTTTTTACTCTGGTGTGAACAGAAAACCACAGGGTCATTTTGATTGTTTTATAACTCTAAAGAATTTTTTACATGCTAGTTATATTTTTTTACTTTTGAATTCTCAGGTAAGTAACTTCTGAGCTGTTGGCTTATAAAAATAGGCTGGTTCAGAGACATTTTCTAAAAAAACTAGCTTGTTTCTCTTTCTCTGTTGAACCTTTTATTATGAAAAAGTCCAGCACCTACAAATGTGGGGAAAGTATAAACCCCATGAACCATATCCATTACCCAGCTGTGGGAGCTGTTAACTCTTGGCCCATCTTGTTCCATCTGTCCCTCCAGGCCCCACTCCAGATTGTTTTGAAGCCAATTCTAGACATCATATCATTTCATTAAAGTGAGTTGCTTTTGATAGGGACAGTTGAAGCCATTTTCCCTCATGGCATTAGCACAGACGCCAAGGGCTGAATAGAATTTATAAGACAGACATTGCATTGAAGAGTTTACCTTTAAAGAAAGGAGCTCATATTTTCACTGGATACTTTCTTCAGGTTTCTCTTGTCTTTCAAATAGGGGTGTATTTGCAAAGTTCTTGAGTTCTTATCTGTTTGGAAATTCTTGTAGCAAGTTCAGGTTTAGTTATCCCGTACTGTTTTGGCTGTGCCTTATCTAAATAGTACTGAAGGGAAGAAAGAATTATTTCATCAAGAGTTGGCTTTGAGACGAGTTAGGTATATTCAGTATATTAAGGAAGTGCCCCTTAATGTTGTAATCATATACTGGCTTTTAAAGGTACCTCATAATAATGGCTCTTAAAAAGTATGAATAAAACACTTAAAGGTGATCTTTTGTCCTTGCCAAATAGTGGGACAATTTAATTCCTGTTTTGAGGCAAAATAAAATTTTCTTTCAAGTGCCTGAGATCTGTAAGTATTGGTTGACTCATCCTTTGTCTTTAAACCTATTAGTTCCCCGAGGCCAGTGTGTTTTTCCTATATGTTGACCTTACACTTTAAATTGAACTCCTTTTGTCCTTCGAATGAGGCCTAAAGCTTCAGTTTATGGTGGTTAGTGGGAAAATAGAACTTTAACTTTTTCTGTGATTTCTGAAAAACGTCAAGTGGTTTTAATAATAATAATGATAGTTTCTCAATTTACCCTTTAAAAAAAAAAGGTAGATTCAACAGATTTTAAATAGACTAAAGTGATTTCCTTCTAAAACTAAAGCCAATTTTGCCCTGACTTGATTCTTAGAGTTGAGTTCTTGGGCACAGGTAACTGGGGGGTTCACTTTTATATTTTACAGTGTTAACAGTTACAGAGAGCTTGGTGACTTGGCCACATGGGCTGCTGGAAGATTCCACGATCAGGAATCCAAATCGCAGTATGATTAAATGTGCCTCTACTTGTCTTCAGTAGCTAAACAGAAGTAATTCTATTTACATTTTACCTATTTCGCAGAAATGTTGTTAAAAGTACTATAATTAGATTTTTTTTTTTTAATTTGCAAAAATATTTGAGCTGCTTCACAGATAGGTGCTATATAAAAAGCGAGGTGTAGTTAACATCTCATTTTTCTTGGTTTGACACTGGAAAGATATATTACTTTTTGTCTTCTGGGGTACACGTTCTGATACATGTTTTGAAATTTGTTCCCTTAATGTTCTTAGCAGCTGCGATGCTATAAAAGCATTCGTGTGTCCTATTTTTGGTATACAGGGATGAGTCTGGATAGATGGCTAAGCTAATGGCAAGGCGATTGAACTGTACTAAGTGCTCCTGCTCGCCTGCCTGTCTTTCTGGCCTCTCCACTTTCAGGGTAGAGTTACTGTTTACAGTGACGTTGTGCTCCCTGGGACTCGGAAGTCTGAAACCATTTGCCTGTTGCCTGACTGCCCTGAACTCAAATTTTGTTTTATTTCCCTCTTTCTATTTTGTATCTTCAATTTCAGGATGGATGATCTGGTTGGTTAACTACTGCAGGGAAGATGAGTGCGGTCCAATAAAATCAGAATGAGATTCTTCACACACGGGGCGGGGGGGGGGGGGGGGGGGGGGGGGGGATGAGTCAGAGAGTCCTAGAACTAATAAGTGAGCAGATCTGATCCTAGAGCCGACCACCAGACTCTGCAGTTTTCCCGGACTCTCATTATGTGTTCATGGGTAAAGTTGTTGTTCTCTTTGGCTGATCTGGGTTGTTTTGTTTGTTAGTGGCCAATATGGTTGATTTTTCAACACCATTTGGACACGCTTCATGTATATTTTACAGAATATCCACTTTCTTTTAACAATAGCTCGTCAATCTTATACTTAGTTAAGTTTAAAGAATTTTAACCTTAGTAATGAAACAATTTCCCACCTTCACTGGGATGCCTATAGGCACTGCTTCCTTTTTTTAGTAGGAGATAACCCATGATGTATTTAGGTTTTGATGTTTCTAATTTGTAGAACTTGAAGTGTGGGGGCGGGGGTATTTGGGGAGCAGGACTGAGTCTTTCCCACAGGGTGGTCTCCTTTGTTACATTGTTATGTTGACCAACTCAAAGGGTTAGTAAGAGTTCCAAGGGGAAATGAGTTAACTTTTAAGACTACTTGCTCAGGACAGCGTTCCAGATAAGGAGAAAGGGACAGTTGTCAGTGGATTATGAAACGGTCTTCAGTAGCCTTCATTATATCCTACAACTTGAATTGCCATGCCAGTTCAAACTACCTTGCTTTTTAAAAGGTTCTTTAAAAACAGTGATAACCCACTTTCGGAACTGAGTAAATAAACAAGGAGCCTCTGATGTTAAACTGAACTTGTTTGATTTTAAGGCCAAAGAAACGAAGACTGTTTCTAAGAAGAATCTGTGGTGTGTGCAGATAAAGAACAACTCCTAAGCATTTTTATTGTTGCCCCTAAAATAACATATTTCTAGAATATGGTTACCTTATGATTTCTAGAATATGATTATCTTTAAAAAAAAAAAAAAGCCATCTTGCCTATGGTAAGATATTAAAGTAAAACAAGTCATCAGTGTTCCAATTCATACTTTTTTCCCCTCAAAAAGACATATGTTTAAGCATCTGCTTCATTAGTTGGACTATATTTTAACATATTTCTGTCAGAACTCCAGATCACTGACTTAAAAAATTACATGACTAATATAATCCTGTGAAGTTTAGGAAAATAGTAGTTCATTTCTGTTGAATTCCTTGAAATATTATTTGGAGTCGAAGTCAACTTTTAAAATTAGCATTTCGGGGGGGGTGGTTTTGGTGTGTGTGTTTTTTTGCTTTGATAATCTGTTACTTTGGAGAACTGAAATTGGTTCCTGAACATTTGGAGTACTTACACTCTAGCAGGAAGCTCGGTGGGGAGACTCCTTGTTTAGTTTCCAGTCTGTGCAGGTGACTCCTGAAGATAGAAGGGTGATCACATGACATTCTCAGTGTTTACCTCATTCATTCATTCTCAGTCCCATTCATTCACTGGACAGCCCTTGTATGCCTTTTATGTAAGCCAAGATGATATAACAGACTTAAGAAACAGACAGTAAATAAGCAGTTTACATGCATCTAGTTCTAAGCTAAGAGCAGGCAAAAGAAACAAGAGCAGAGGGGCCCCTGGGTGGCTCAGTGGGTTAAGCCTCTCCCTTCTTCCCAGGTTGTGATCTCAGGATCCTGGGATTGAGCCTGGAGTCAGGCTCTGTGCTCAGGGGGGAGCCTGCTTCCCTCCCATCTCTCTGCCTACTTGTGATCTCTGTCTGTGAAATAAATAAATAAAATCTTAGGAAAAAAAAAAAAAAGAAACATTAGCAGAGATTCAGTGAAACCATTCTAGGGTCTATATAAGACAGGGGCCCAACTTTAGGATGGCCAGAAGAGTTTGCCAGGGCAAGGGAAGACAGAGAGGGAGCATGAGCATAGATCTGCAAATGGTAGGTAAATTCAGTTCTTTTGTAAGAATAGTTCACTAGTAAATAGTTACCAATCTGTAGTAGTTGTGCAATAATTAAACTACTCATGGTTGCCTAATGTTGACATATTAATTTTGGATGTCTTTGCTTGATGTGTTTCTACATACTGTCTAGGCTCAATTATTTTCCTTTTTCAGTTTTGTACTTGTTGACGGGCGGTGTCTACATTTCTCTTGCCAGTTCTGTAACGTGTGCCTGTTTGGGCTTCTGCTGCTGCTCCCCAAATCCAATAGCTTTGTCGCCTCAGCGGGACAAAGTAAATTGGAAAAGGTAAATCTGGGCCTGACCCGTTCCTGTGAAATCTTTACATAGCTGTCTTGTTCAGGTCTGTCATGGGACATGGTCTAGTCCTAGGCCTGCACCTAACCCTTGTCCCTGGGATGGCTTCCTTCCTGAGTGTGCACTCTCAACGTAGGCAGTGACTCTGCAAACGTGTCTCCATTCTCCAGAGCATATGTGCTCACTGGTGAGCTTTCTGCCATACTCCGTTCATCATTTTCTCTTTTCTGCTGCCTTTGTACCCCCCTGACCTGCTGTCCATTGTTGTATGAAGCACCCGGTGCCACAGTTATTTATTCACTCTCTGTTCCTGCTCGAAATTTGAGCTCTCTGAGGCAGGACCTGTATCTTTCTGCCCTTGGATTTTTTATGTTTCTCACAGTAACTGTCACGTCGTAAATAGTCATTTTATTTAAGCGGAGCGGTGTAACTTTTAAACATGTAGTTATTGTGCTGCATTTACTAAAAATTGTGACTGAACAAAAGTACGTAAGGCACAGGTTTAATAAGCCTTTTACTTACATTAAACTCCTTTAATCTTTGTTATTGTTAGAGAAAAAATATTCTGACACATTTTTTTTTTAAGATTTTATTTATGTGGGACGCCTGGGTGGCTCAGTGGGTTAAGCGGCTGCCTTCGGCTCAGGTCATGATCCCAGCGTCCTGGGATCGAGTCCCACATCGGGCTCCTTGCTCGGCGGGGAGCCTGCTTCTCCCTCTGCCTCTGCCTGCCGCTCTGTCTGCCTGTGCTCGCTCTCTCTCTAACAAATAAATAAATAAAATCTTTAAAAAAAAAAAAAAAAGATTTTATTTACGTATTTGACAGACCGAGATCACAAGTAGGCTGAGAGGCAGGCAGGTGGGGGGGGGGGGTGGAAGCAGACTCCCCGCTGAGCAGAGAGCCTGATGCAGGGCTTGATCGCAGGACCCTGGGATCATGACCTGAGCTGAAGGCAGAGGCTTTAACCCACTGAGCCACCCGGGCGCCCCTATTCTGATACTTACTAAGATTGTAAGGGAGACTTTATTCAAGACTGTTATAATAGAGGAGAGAGATTGGGTTCACCTCTGAACACTGGGACAAGTAGGGGTTTATAGCCAGGAAGTGGGGTAAAGAGGGTCAGTGGAAGGAAGATTACGAAGAAGAGACATCAAGGTGGGGATTCTGACTAAAGACAGGCCAAGAACTCACCCATCAAAGTTGGGGATGAGGAACTCGGATTGTGAACCGAGCGTGATCAAATATTGGGGGAGCGGGGTTCTTATTGAAACTGGCTTATTAGCAGGGTTCTTGCTAAAATTGAGCTAGACTGAAGACAAGAGGGGCCAAAGCCAAGGCCTAGTCAAGAGAAGGAGGGCATAGAGCAACCCCATTAGAATGTGGTCAGGGAGAGAGTCTTTGCCATTATGAGCCTTTTCAGTTAGGTACTATTACTATGTACTTTTACAGATAAAGAATCTACAACTCAGAAGTAGCCAGAGGAACTCACACAAGGCCCAGAGGCAGTAAGGACCAGAGCTGGATGCTTACTGGATGCTTTCCATCTGATGATTTTATTTTATCTTTTAAAGATTTTATTTATTGATTTGACAGACAGAGATGACAAGTAGGCAGAGAGGCAGGCAGGAGAGAGAGGAGGAAGCAGGCTCCCCACTGAGCAGAGAGCCAGATGCGGGACTCAATCCCAAGACCCTGGGATCATGAACGGAGCTGAAGGCAGAGGCTTTAACCCACTGAGCCACCCAGGCGCCCCTCCATCTGATGATTTTAAACTGTTGATCGACTTCTGGCCTCTGTGCCCTGCCTAGTGACAGCTCAGTGAATTTTTGCTAACCTATTGTGAGGATCAATAGAATTTTGTTTTAGAATGACTTGTGGCCCCGCTGCTGCCAGTGCTGTTGGGAAGCCCATGATTTCCACTGGAGCAACATACTCAGCTCGTAATACAGAGTGACATTTAGGGGTGAGCAGCTTTATTAGAATTTCAGCTACGTGGGGTGACCATATACATTTCTCTTTTCTATTCTCTTCAGCAGAGTAATATTTTCAGTTAGATTTCTGGATCTTACCTTTTGAAATATAGCCACAAAGGAAGAAAATGTAAAAATTAGGAGTTTAGATGTTCTGAACATAAAAGGTGATTTTAAACATTAATTAGTCAAGTATGTCTCTGCAAAGCTCATAAAAAATGGGGAGTTATTAATAATGTTCCTATACTATCAAACATTTAAGATGGTTTCAGTTTTTAAATGTTCAAAATAAAGTCATAGTGGACACTTTTTGGACATATATCTTTGCATTTTGGATTATTTTTGTAGTGCGGATTGGATTCCCAGAAATTGAATTATTGGGTTCAGGCGTAAGAACATTTTTCTCCCTCTTGATACGTATCTTGTCATATTGCTTTCCAAAGGAGTTGGAACCTCCTTTGGAGGTTCACCCTCCCACCAGCAGTGTGAGAGAGGACTCTCTTTGCTATATGGTTAATAATATTGGAAATCTGCAGTAATATACTTATTTTGAGGCTTTTCTTCATTTCTTTGTGGTGGGTTTCCAAGCTGAGTTGACCTTAAGTAAAATGGCTCAAATTCCCAAGTAAAATTTCCCTTAGGCAAAAACTCCATAAGATGCATTTAAAAGTTGGGATGTCAAGAAAATAAGAAAAGCTTTGTCAGAGAGGGAATGAAGGGTTAGTTTTATAATGTCCATATCTAGATGAATGTTATGCAGTGAAGTACATATTGAATGAATTAGCTTTTCTTCCCTTCAGTAACAATAGTTATCTTTTCAAAATCTTTTGGATGTTGTTTGGAATTATAAAGCTTAATAGCTCTACTGGATTTCGCAACACCGAAATGAAATACAGTCAACTCTAAGTGTGCAAACGTGCCTAAATTGGAATTCTAGATGAGCTGTAATCCACATTTTGAGTATAAAATTGGCTTCTACCAAGTTTTTCATATTATAAATAGAAGTTGAACCTTTTTAAAGGGACCATGAAACTGAGAAAATCCCGGATTTTCTTCTTTTGTAATTTTATTCCAGATCACATTGTATTTGTGATTCTTCCTAACAGAAACTTCCAGACGTCCTCTCGGCACTTCAGTGGTACAGCTGGATCTACTTAAAGAAATTAGTGAAATCTTTAGCAAATGATGACCACGGTTCTTTTCAGCTTTTCTCAGTTTCCTCAGGCTTAAGATTTTTCAGTGTATCTCAGTCACTGAAGTGAAATGAAAGATTTGAATCTTGGAGCCCTTGCCTTCTAAAGCGGTCTGGTTTTCTGTTAGCTACCCTCTATTTAGTGTTTTAGTGATACTAATGTTATTGAACGGTTTTTTAGTCTTAAAACTTCCTAGTGGTGATAAATCTTATCCTGCATCAAAGTCCTGGGTCACCTAGCAGGGCGCAGTTGGTTTTATTAATGATTGCATTGTCCTTTGCTCTCCTTCATGACACTCAGTGACTTTTCATTGATGGGGCTTTTTCCCCTTGGACTTTGACCATCCTTTACACTTCAGTAGAGAAGCTTCAACTCTAGTAGAAGGCAGCTAGCATCTCCGTGTGGATCAGATTAGCAATCTGTACCTATGCAGATTTCCTTTATCTCCCGATTGGGCAAACCCTTGAACTGTCCTTAGCAAAAACTCTTTAAGGGATTAAAACACATCTCCATTGAGTTTTCTGTTTGCCCGCATCTGGAGTTAGTTGCGTGGAACTGGAGGGTCTAGTTGATACTGCCATCCATTGTGGCACTACATCTGTGCAGATGTCAAAGATGTGAGATGTTTGCTGGCTCCTCAGTTGTTGTCATTATCAAGGCTTGCATGTAGCCAATTCAGTGTAGATGAATACATTCAGATGATGAGCAGTTTATAAATACTAGCACCTGGTTGGTTTCTTTTTTTTTTTAACACAGCATGCATATGTTTCATTTCTTCTTTTACTATGATCTATAAACCCATATTTAATTTATCCAGATGCAGCTGGTGCACTATTTTTGTTGAAGCAGGCTTAAAAATCTGGCAGGAGGCCTTCCTGCTTTCTTGCTCTTTTCAGTGTTGCAATGTTATTTTGCACCATTGGCGCTTTCTGGGTGGTTTCTTGACTTTTTTCCTAAAGCTGAAGGCTCTCCCTAAAACTTTTCCTCTGCTTAGCCTTCCACCATTCCCGCAGAACTGATAATACCAAGGCTTGGTTGCTGGCTGTGTTCAGGCGTGTGTACAACTTCATTATCTAGAGATAAAGGTGAGAGAATAGTGAGGCTGGACACTGTGTTGATTTAAGACAAGTATGATATCAGTTGGTGTGCTGCAGTGTGAAAAAATGTAATAATGGAGAAATTACCTTAATGTTTGCTTTTAAGGGTTCATGTGCCTTGTAATGTGTGGAAGCTAAAGTTTTTATTTGGAAGGAAACTTCAGATTTCTTTTTGAGTGACCGTATACATCCACATGACGCAGATGACAACATTTTGTTCTCCCCATTTAACCTGGATTATTGTGTTTTTTTTCTTCATGTGACAAAATAAATGTTTATAATTACCTGTTAAATTTCCTTTTGGGGGGTCACTTATTCTGCGTGAGAGGGTACTGAAAAGTATGTGAGTCCAAGATAGGTTAAATTTACATAATCTCACTTATTTGGCTGATAATCTTGTCATTCCATGTTTTGTATTTAGAATAAAAGTTTGATCTAAAACGCTTTTCTCCCACCCTGTGATTCTTAACATTATTGTTTGTTTAGTTTTACATTATATGCTTCTTCCAGGAATTACTTTTTCAGCTTTCAGTACTTTGAAATATTTTTTTTTCTTAATGATTCTCTTGAAAGTAGAACCTTTGGGAGTAAATGAAGTCCCTCACTTACTGTATTGAAGCCTCATGAATGGTTATTCTGTCTGTAGCTATAGTACTCTTGAATCTGATTTCTTTAAAAAGACAAACTGTGGTTAATGACTTACTTTTCAGAGGTTGCTGGGCAGTTAGTTGGTGGTCTAAAGATGGAAATAAACGTCAAAGAGGGGTCGGTTAATTTCCACTCCTCTCTTAAATTCCTTTCTCAAGTCTTTTTGTCTCCTGCCCTTCGTTTTTCGACTCTGTAGCTAGGTCCTGGTTTTATTACCCTGGGATGAATTCTCTCCCATTGCCAATATTAACGTAAGGATAAGTTAGAAGAATAGGGGTTCAGATCTGTTTGTCGAAGCTCTAAAGGCTAGCTACTGGGGCATTTCTCTTTGTGGAAAGTAAGCGGGAATAAATGGACAAATAGTCTGAAATGCCAGTGGTGTTGCCAAGTAATGTGCTGACAGCTGGGCCTGACAGTGATTCCTCACCACTGCCCCCAACCTGTCCCCTTCTCACCTCTGTTCCCTGCCGCCGTCCCCTCCCCCAGCAACACAAATCTGGGATGAATGCCTATTCCCTTTTTAGAGAACAGCTTGAATATTCACTAAAGCTTTTCAGGCCGAATGTTGACAGTGTCTCTTTGAACTTAGCAATAAGGTTCTCCTTTTTATCAGGTTCTTTACCCTTCCTGCCCAGTCTTACAGTCTTCCTCGTGAACCCGCTGCTGTCCATCCCTTATGGGTCTTCTTGCCTTGCTTGAAAAAGCAGCACATGTAGAAGCCAGATTTGAGGCCCATGACTTGAGACATGACAATTTGGCATTGATCAGGTTGGCTATATGTTTGGAATTTGTCAGTTCCTTTGTCCATTTATTGTTTGGCTTTCAGTACCTTTTCTCTGTGTTTCAAAAGGGCTTTGTGTACCTCCTGCCTTTATGTGTAATCTTACAGGGCGACTTCTGCTTTGTGTTCATCTCCTGCTCAAACACTTTTCTCGGGAGTGGGGTTTGTTGTAAGACTCCCTATAGAACATGGGTGTAGGCTCTTTTGGTTTCCATTCATTGCAGAGTTGGTGTTTTTTTTTTTCCTTTAATAAGAGAAAGACCTCCTTTGATTTCTTTTTTTTTCTTTAAGGTTTCCTAAATTTTGAATTTTGGACGATATAAAAACCTCTGGAAGGAAGAGATGTGGGGGCAGTAGTTTTTAGTGAATCCTTTTAATTTTTGTTAATAGTTATTATTCTAAATTAGGGACAAATGTGCATAGAAAAATACCTAGATTTTCATTACTCTCAAATACTACATAGTATCATAGTATGAGCAGAGTGTAAGTTACGTATTTTTTTATGTTCCTGAGGATTTTTTATACCCTTTAAGGATGTTTAAAATACAGTTATTTTTTTCATTCTTTTCTTACATTTTGACTTTTTTCCTTTCCTTTTCAGTATTTCCCTGATGCCAAATTTCTCTTCTGTACCTTTCCATGCTGTAGCCCTTTAAACTAAAACTAAACCTTTGAGCAAGTTCTTTTTTAAATTTTTATTCATTTTAATTTTTTTTAAAGTAATCTCTACCCCGACCTTGGGGCTCGAACTCATGATCCCGAGATCAAGAGTAGGATGCCCCACTGACTGAGCCAGCCAGGTGTCCCCTTTTGAGAAGCTTTCAAACAAAAGATTTTTTTAAAAAATTTCTTTATAAGAAATGAATTTAAAGTTCATTACCTTAGTACCACAAAAATCTATTTCGAGTAAATTAGCCCGAATATTGGGAAAGGACTCCTTGAACTGAATGTAGACAATAGACCTGTTAAAATGCAAGCCAAACATTTTAAGTATGAGAAAGAATAGGTCTCTTGTTTCCTTACCTCTGTGGCCCCTGATACCTTCCAGCCTGCTTGCCTTTTTTCTCTGGCAGCACAAATGTAGCTATCCACAATCTTGGACCGCTGGAGTATTGTAAATTTAAGGTTAACTTAAAAATGTTCTAATATGCAAAATACCTTCTCTACCAAGAATACACTTTAAAATACTGAGGCCAGGGATGCCTAGGTGGTTCAGTCGGTTAAGCATCTGCCTTTGGGTCAGGTCATGATCTCAGGGTCCTGGGATCAAGTCCCACATGGGGCTCCTTGCTCAGTGGGGAGCCTGCTTCTCTCTGCTTCCCTCTGCCTGCTGCTCTGCCTGTCTGTGCTCTCTCTTTCTCTGTCAAATAAATTTTTAAAAAAATCTTTAAAATACTGAGGCCAGGTGATTTTTGGTTATGAATCCAGTAACCTAGATCAGTGGATTGTTTGTGGCACACGCCTTCCCCCCAACCTGTGCCTCACCCCTCCTTGGTCCCTCCCTTACCCCTCCCATAACCTTTTCCTATTTATGTAAGAGGATTACAAGATTTTCTTGAGGCAATGGTCAGTAATTAAGTGAAAAACTGATACTGTATGTTCATAATCTCCTTTTGCTCTTTAGGTTATTAAATCCTAAATTAGCCCTGTTTTGGTAGATTATAAATTTGCTGATTATTTAAATTACACGATTGTAAAGATTCCTGTTTCTGTGAACAAGTGTCTATTTTAATTGCCTCATTTCATCTCCCATACATGTTTTCATTCATGCCCTTCCCCCTCCTTAATTTTAAAAAAAACCTTAGAATATTAAAAAAAACCCAGACCCTTAAAGTATTTTCAAACCTTCAGGAAATCTGAAAGATTTGTATAACATACCTATTTTTAAAGATGTTTCAGATAGTTAAATTATTTAATATAAAATAGCATTTTAAATTATGCCAATAATTTGGAGTTTAGAAATTTTATTTCTCAAAAATTATTTCTCA
Source organism: Taxidea taxus jeffersonii (assembly GCA_003697995.1). Taxonomy (NCBI): domain Eukaryota; kingdom Metazoa; phylum Chordata; class Mammalia; order Carnivora; family Mustelidae; genus Taxidea; species Taxidea taxus. The sequence continues at coordinate 218,633 of ML104691.1, read as the reverse complement.
TGTTAAATGTTGCCTTTTTAAAATTGCTATATTTAGTATTTGTTGGTACTTTTTTGTTGTTTTTATGCAATCGTTTCATATTTTCTGAATAATCTCCCTTTATGATAATAAAACATTGGGAATCAAATAACAAACCTCTTTCAATATCATTTTCTTTTCCATGTGAAATGACATTTAATAAATACTGTTTTATAAATGGTCTTCCTATTTTATAAATACACATTTATAGAGGACTTCTACTTTAAATATGTTGACACTTTAGATTTTTTTTTTTAACATTTGAGATTTTAATGTAAATACTGAAATTAAGGATCAGTATTTATTCCTTTAGCTTTCAGTAATTCACTCTCTTTTCTGAAGCTGAAATGAAGAAAGGTTAAAGACTCTGCTCAAACACATTCTGGCTGTTGGCTTAAACCATCCTAACGTTCATCCGAACTTTTAAAAAACGAATTTTGCCTACTTCTTGATTGCTTGGTGTTTAGTCTGTTTTTCTATTTTTAATATGTAAATATAGGAGTGTTTGCCTCCCTTTGAAAATTACTGTCTAATTCCAGCAACATGTTTATGAAAGGCTTTAAAATAACTTGGGAAAGGCATATATTATAATGTAAAGTGGGAAAAGAAGGAAACAATTGTATATTTATAGGGGAAGGACCTGAAGGAAATAGAAAATGAGGCCCTTAACAACATAGGACAGTACAGGCCATATTTGTGTACGCAGTGGTCCCCCTCTTGCCCGTGAGAGGTGCAGATAGATGCTTTACCCCCAGTCTCGGTTAGCACTGTGCCCCTGAGCTTTGTGCCCTCCTAGGCCAACTGTCCTGCCTATTGCTTCCCAGGCAGTAGGCCAAGCACACCTTAGACAGAAGCATGTCCTTCTCTGCTTTGGCCTAAGTAGGTGCCTGCTTTTCTGTTTAATAACTCCACTGAAATCCTATCCTATGGATAGAACTACTGTCTTTGCTCACTTTTTGTTTTCCCTTTCCCTTTCCCTTCCCTTTTTTTTGTGGGGGGGGGGGGTCTTTCTTTCTTTGATTGTATTGGTGCAGCTCTGGACTTTCTGTTTTTATTTCTGTATATAACTTCAGGATTTTGTGTGAGAAATACTTACTCTTCAGGAAGGTTTGCTTTTTTATATAAGAAATAAAAGCTCCTCGGACTTACATGGCCAAATTCCGTCAGATGTATTTCTCCCATTCAGTTTCTTCTGTGGTCTGCTCTGACCCTTTAAAAAAAACAAACAACAGTTGGTTTCCCTTTCTGCCTCCGGTCTGTTTTCTAGAGCCTTTTATTGCTTGGAACTGTATCCCCTCCCGCCCCACCTCCCACCTCCACCCTGTTTGGGTTACTGGGCTAACTGCTTCATGGTTGTTCCAGTAAGTTCATAATTCCGAAGGAATGAGGTTATGATCATGTGCCCTAAAACCAAAGTGACTTTCTCTTCTACCATTTAATAACTGTATAAACTGTTGCCTTAGTTTCTACATCTGTAAGATGGGAGAGCAATGTTATGTAACCCAAAGAGCTGTTCATAAAATGCAGTTGGCTAATACAGTTCATATGTACCAGTAAGCATTTCACAAAGTTTTAGTTAATTATTACATGTTCCTTCTGTATCTCTCTATATGCATACAGACACACGCAGACACATTTTTGATGTGTATTTTCTATCCCCTATTTTATTGGAAACTCCTTTCCCCCCCCAACTTTATTGAGGTAATATATCTTTTGGGTATAAATATGATGATTTAATAAGCATGTGCATTGTGTAGTGATTAACACAGTTGAGCTAATTAAACACATCCACACCTCACAGTTAACTGTGTGTGTGTGTGTGTTGTGAGAACACTTAAGATCATTCTCTTAGCAAATTTCACATGTAAAATACATTATTATTAAATAAAAATAGTCACCACACTATATATTAGATCCCCAGAACTTAACTCATTTGATAACTGAAAGTTCCTATCCTTTGACAAGTTTCTTCTCATTCCCTCCTTGCAAGCACCATTTTACTTTCTGGTTCTGGGAGGTTGGCTTTTTTAGATTCCACATATAAGTGAGATTATATGGTATTTGTCTTTCTGTATCTGGCTTATTTTACTTAGCAAAATGTCCTCCAGGTTCATCCAAGTTTCAAATCGCAGGATTTCCTCCCTTTTTCAAATGGCCGAATAATTTTGCATTGTGTGTGTATTTTACACACACACACACACACACACACACACACACACACAGACATACACACATATACATATACCACATTTTCTTTAATTATCCACTGACCAGTGTTTGGATCGTTTCCCATATCTTGGTTATCGTGAATAATGCTGCAGTAAACACGGCAGTTCATACATCTCTTTGAGATACTGATTTCATTCTTTCGGATATATACTCAGCAGTGGGATTGCTGGATTATAATACTAGTTATATTTTCCATTTTTAAAAAAGATTTTATTTATTCATTTGACAGAGAGGGAGCACAAGCAGGGGGAGTGGGAGAGGGAGAAGCAGGCTCCCCTCTGAGAAAGGAGCCCGATGTGGAGCCTGATATGAGGCTCGATCCCAGGACCCTGGGATCATGACCTGAGCTGAAAGCAGAGGCTTTAATCCACTGAGCCACCCAGGCGCCCCTATTTTCTATTTTCTAGTAAAGCATTTTTGTTTCATTCAACCCCACCCCACTCCACTTCTGTAAAAAAACAAACAGCTTTTTAAAAATAAATTTTCTCGGGGCACCTGGGTGGCTCAGTGGGTTAGGCCTCTGCCTTCGGCTCAGGTCATGATCTCAGGGTCCTGGGATGGAGCCCTGCATCGGCTCTCTGCTCAGTGGGGAGCCTGCTTTCCTCTCTCTCTCTGCCTGTCTCTCTGCCTGTCTCTCTGCCTACTTGTGATCTCTGTCTGTCAAATAAATAAATAAAATCTCAATAAATAAATAAATAAATACATTTTCTCGTTATCCTTACTAAATATGTTATAAAGGATTCATAATCACAATCTTAGATACGCCACTTAATTATATTAAACATTCTTGCTCAAAAGCCTTATTGTTCATTTGTTCTGTCTCTTCAATTAACTTTTAATCTTTTAATTACTATTATTATTTATTTATGTATTCGACAGAGAGGGAAAACAAGAAGGGGCAGAGGGAGAGGGAGAAGCAGGCCCCCTGCCGAGGAGGGAGCCCAATGTAGGGCTTGATCCCAGGACCCTGGGATCATGACCTGAGCCGAAGGCAGATGCTTCACCGACTGAGCCACCCAGGCTCCCCTCAATTAAATTTTTAAATTGAGCTTAAAGTTGCCTTTTTGTTGTTGTCTTAATGATAAAATACTTGTTGGGAGTTACTGGTGAAAAGTACTTCTCTCACATGATAGTCCAGCACAGATATTCTAATTTGTATGGAACTGCTAGGATTGCAGGACTCTTGACATTTATTCAGAGGGTTTTTTTTATGCATGTGACTTGTTACTTTTTTCAACATTATCAAGATACAGTTAAACGACACCAAACTGCATATTTTTAAAGTGTGCTATTTGATCAGTTTTGATATGTGCAAATACCTGTCAAACCCTCACTTTTCCCCAAAGTTTCCTGGTCCCTCTTTGTACTTTTTTAATCTGTCCCTTACTCTATTCCCATCTCCTGGCAAATACTGATTGGTTATCTGTCACTATAGATTAGTTTATGTTTTCTAGAATTTTTACAAAAATGGAGTCATATTTTATACACACAGACACACACACACACCTGACTTTTTTTTTTCTGCATAGCATGAAACTTGGGACATTCATGCATGTTAGGGCTTGTAGTACCAGTTGGTTCCTTTTTATTGCTAGTAGTACAACAGATATGTCACTGCTCACTCATTCATCAGTTGATTAACTTTCGGGTTTCTAGTTCTGGCTCTTAAAACTAAAACTCATATGAATGCTCATATAGAAATATTTGTGTGGACATAAATTTTCATTTCTCAGTGGCTAGATCAGTGGGATCTGTCCACCTTTTTGCTTCTTTCTTTAGTAGGCTCCACATGAAGCATGGAGCCTAACACTGGGCTTGAATTCATGGCCCTGAGATCAAGACCCCAGCTGAGATCAAGAGTCAGACATTTAACCAACTGAGCCACCCAGGCACCACTGTACAACTTTTTGAGAAGAGTATATTTTTCCAGGAGGTTGTAGCATCTTACATTCCTGTCAGCAGTACATGAGAATCCTTGCTAGCCCTTGGTATGGTCAGTCTTTTCCATGTTTGCCCATCCTGGTGGAAATACCATTGCAGTTTCAGTTCCTTAATGGCTCATAGTGTTGAGCATCTTTCCATGTGTTTATTGGCCATTTCTGTAAGTTAATTCGTGATGTGTCTGTTCATGTCTTTTGACCATTTCCTCTCTGAGTTGTTTGACTTTTTTTTTTTTTTTTTTTTAAGTTAAAAAAATGCTTGTTTGGGAATAGCAGAATTGCAATTCAGGATAAGCAAGCTATGGTGAACCATAGGCAAATATGTCTTACTATTTTTAAGTTATAAGAGTTCCTTATATACTCAATATAGTTTTTTTGTCTGATGATTATGTTGCAAATGTTTTTTTTCCTGTTTTATAGCTTGCCTTTTTCTTTTTTTATTAAAGTTTTTTAAATTTAATTTTATTTATTTATTTGACAGAGAGAGATCACAAGTAGGCAGACAGGCAGGCAGAGAGAGAGAGAGAGGGAAGCAGGCTGTCCGCTGAGCAAAGAGCCCGATACGGGACTCGATCCCAGGACCCTGAGATCATGACCTGAGCCAAAGGCAGCAGCTTAACCCACTGAGCCACCCAGGTGCCCCCGCCTTTTTCTATTTTTAATGGTACTTTTGAAGAGCTAACTTTTCATTTCAGTGAAACCCAACCCCTACTCTTTTTTTTTTTTCTTTTTTTTTGTAAAGAAGTCACACTTAATTTGAGTTCTAAGAAATTATTGTCTAGCTGAGGGTCATGAAGGTATTCTCTCATCTTTTAGAATTTTAATGTTAAACTACATGGTTTTAAATTAGTTCAAATTTAAATTTCAAAATCTGACCCATTTTGAGTTAATTTTTGTGCGTAAGAAGAAGTTAGAATCAATGTTTTTGTTTTTTTTTTTCTTTTTTTCCACATGGGTATCCAGTTGATCCACTTGTTTGTTGAAAAGCCCTTTTTTCCCTCCAGTGATTTGCCTTTGCTATTTTATTAAAAATGAATTCACTAAGCATATATAAGTCTATTTCTGAACTCCTGTTTTCTGCTCCATTGATCTGGTATGCCTCCCTTTTCACTGGTTCCAAAGGTCTTGATTACTGTTGCTTCATAGTAAATCTTGAAATCAGATAGGGTAAGTCCTCCAATTTTGTTCTTTTTAAAAACTGCTCTGGCTATTCTATTCTAGGTTCTTTGCATTTCCATGTAAATTTAATATAAGCTTATTTAGTTTCTTCTAAAAAGCCTGCTGTAGTTTTGGCTAGAATAGCATTGAATATACAGATCCATTTGGAGAGAATTGCAATTTTAATAATACTGAATTTTCTGGTCCATGAACTTAATATATCTCTCCATTTATGTAAGTCTTTAATTTCTGTCCCCCTCCCCTCCAGTGTTTTGTAGTGTTCAGTGTAGAGGCCTTGGATGTCTTTTGTTTTGTTTGTTTTGTTTTTTCAGTAAGCTCTGTGCCCAAAGTGGGGCTTGAACTCAGGACCCTGAGATCAAGAGTTGCAAGCTTTACAGACTGAGCCAGCCAGGCGCCCCTGGATGTCTTTTGTTAAATTTATACCTAGGACTTTTACATTTTTTTGGCACTACTGTAAATGGGATTGTTTATCTAATTCACTGTCCAGTTATTTGTTTCCAGTATATGAGAATTCAGTTGATTTTTAATATGTTATCAACCTTTTATCTTACAGTTTTGCTACATCACTTTGCAAAACCAGAATTTGGTAATTTCACTTACTATATTTAATGGATTCCTTGGAGTTTTCTGTAAGTAGGGAGAGTTTCATTTTGTTCTTTTCCAATCTTTTAGCTATTATTTTGCTGTTTTTCTTACCTTCTTTCAATGGCCAGAACCTCCAGGACAATGTTGAATAGGAGTGGTAAAAGCAGATTTTCCTGCCTTCTTCCTATCTCATGGAGAGAAATTGTCTTTTTTTTTTTTTTTTTAAGATTTTATTTATTTACTTGACAAAGAGAAAGTGCACAAGTAGGGGGAGCAGCACAGGGAAAGGGAGAAGCAGGCTCTCCGCTGAGCAGGAGTCTGCTGTGGGGCTCCATCCTAGGACCCTGGGACCATGACCTGAGCCAAAGGCAGAGGCTTAACCCACTGAGCCACCCAGGTGCCCTAAAGGGAGAAATTCAGTCTTAAATCATTAGCTATGGTGTTAGCTGTAGGTTTTCATAGATGCCCTATATCTGAGGAAGTTTCCTACTAATCCTGGTTATCTGTGAGATTTTATCATTATTGGGTTTGAGTTTTTGTCAAAAAACACCGACCCACACATTTATTGAAATGATCTTATTGGGGTTTCTTGCTTTATTCTTTTGATATGGGAAATTACATTAACTGATTGTCAAATGGCAAGCAAATCTTGTATTTCTGGGATAAACCCTACTTGGTCATGTTTTATTATCCTTTTTGTATATATAGTATTAAGATTAAAGTTTTAGTATCTTCTGAATGATTTTGGCATCTATATTCCTTAGGATCTTGTCTTCTAATTTTTTGGGGGGTAATATCTGTCAGTTATTAATATTATTCTGGCTTCAAAATAGGAGATGGGCACTGATCCCTCTGTTGTTTGAAGAAGTTTTGCATAGCTTTTGTATTATTTTTTTTCCTTGAATGTTTGATAGAATTCACCAGTGAAACTATCTGAGAATACAGTTTTCTTTTTTGGGAAGGGTTCTATTAATAAAATCAGTTCCTTTAATAAACATGGGAATACATGGATATTCTATTTCTCTTTGAAGGAACTTTGGTAAGTTTTATTTTCCAAGAAGTTTGTTCATCCACATTGTCAAATTTGTTGGCATAAAGTTATTTTTAGTATTTCTTACCATTTTAATGCACTTAGGATTAATGGTAATTCTGATCAGATTTGTGTTCTCTCTCTTTTAATCAATCTCAGAAAGGGCTTGTCTTTTTTTTTTTAAGATTTTATTTATTTTGGGGAACCTGGGTAGTTCAGATGGCTAAGGGTCTGCCTTCCACTCAGGTCATGATCTCCAGATCCTGGGATTGAGCCCCATGTGGGGCTCCCTGCCCAGTGGGGAGTCTGCTTCTCCCTCTCCCTCTGCCTCTCCACCTGCTTGTGCTCTGTCTCTGTCTCTCTCTCTCTCAAATGAATAAAAAAAATCCTGAAAAAAGTTTATTTATTTATTTATGAGAGAGAGAGAGCGAGTGCAAACAGGTGGAGGGGCAGAGGGAGAAGCAGACTCCCCACTGAGCAGGGAGCCCAAAGTGCGGATCCATCTCAGGACCCTGAAATCATGACCTGAGCTGAAGGCAGATGCTTAACTGACTGAGCCATGCAGGTGCCCAGGGCTCGTCATTTTTTTCCCCAAAGGAACCAGATTTTGGTTTCATTGCCTTTTTTTTCCCCTCCGCAATTATCTTCATCAGTATTTAGACCACTGAAATTTAATGTCATTATTGGTATGTTAGAATTAGACCTGCCATTTTTTTGTTTTGTTTGTCCTCTCTGTTTTTATTCTTCTCCTCTTTTCCTGCCTTTTAAAAATTATTTGAGTAATTTTTAACACTCTGTTTTCATTTATTATTCACTTTTTCAGTATACTCATTTTTTATTTTTATTTTTCTAAGTAGTTGCTCCAGGGATTAAACATATTTACCTAACTTTCATAGTCTGCTTACAGGTTATATTATACTACTTCAAATAAAATGCAGAAGGCTTGCACCATATGGCACAGACCTTTATATTAAGGTTGTCATAGGTATTACATTTATATATATTGAAAGCCCTACTGGACAGTGTTAACAATATTTGCTTTCAACAGTCTCTATATCTTAAGGAGAATTATAGGAAAAATATAATTTTATATTTTATATTTACACAGATATTTACCATATCTGTTCCTCTTCCTTCATGCTTGAAGGTCTAAGTTTCTCTCTTAAATTCCCGTTTGATTCTTTTTAAACTAGTGTTTTCTTCTCTGCTGAGATACTGTGTATTTTCAGTCCTTTCATTTGTGTTTACCTTTACCTCCTGGAACATAGGGATGATAGCTGCTCTAAAAAGTTTTTATGATGGGGCACCTGGGTGGCTCAGTGGGTTAAGCCTCTGCCTTCACCTCAGGTCATGATCTCAGGGTCCTGGGATTGAGCCCTGCATCTGGCTCTCTGCTTGGCGGGGAGCCTGCTTCCCTCTCTCTCTCTCTGCCTGCCTTTCTGCCTACCTGTGATCTCTCTCTCTCTGCCAAATAAAAGAAAAAAAGGAAAAAAAAAAAAAGAAAATCAACTAAAACTGGAAATTTTTTTTTTAAGTCTTTATGATAATTTCAGTGTTTGTATCATCTAGGTTTTGGGACCTGTTGATGACAGGTATTCCTTTCTTTGAGAATCTGTGAGATTTTCCTAGTTCTTTGTATGTCGAGTAATTTTGGATTACATCCTCAATACTGGGAATTTCATGTCTGGTTCTGTGTGCTGCGTTAATCCCCTGCACAATGCTGGTGTTTGTTTTAGCAGGTCTTCATCCTGATTAGGTTCAAACTACAAGTTCTGTGTGCTGTCTGCACACAGAGGTTCCATTGTGAGATCAGTTTTCAAGACCTTTGCTGTCCTGCTTTTGTTTTGTCCTGCAGCTCAGGTGTGAGCCTGAGTCTTGTGGGAGTTCATTTATAGAATTACATCATCCTTACACTGTCCTGCCCACAGAGGCCATTTTCATCAGTTCCTTTGCCCAGAAAGACTGGGTTTGTTTTTGTTTTTGTTTTTAAGATTTTATTTATTTATTTGACAGAGACAGAGACCTCGAGAGAGGGAATATAAGCAGGGGGAGTGGGAGAGGGAGAGCAAGGAGCCCAATGGGGGCTCGTAGGGCTCAATACAGGACCCTGGGATGATGACCTGAGCCGAAGGCAGACGCTTAACGACTGAGCCACCCAGGCTCCCCAAGACTGGATTTCTGTCAGAGTTTCACTCTTTGCTCCTCTGCCTCATTCCACGTCTGGGCCCACCCTTGGGCCAGAGCTGCTAGCCAAAAGTGAACAAAAATGAAGGGAGCTTTTGACTCTGTTCTAAAATCTGTCTACTTTTCTTTCCTACTGTCCTAGGGAATTGCTTTTTAAAGTTTTTGCCCAGTTTTTAGTTTTGACTGGGACAGAGGGCCTGTAGTGGCCGTATACTATTTTAGCCATACTAGAACTCTGGCTTTTTACATTTAGAAATCTTGGATATGTGGTATTTTCTTTCTTTCTTTCTATCTCTCTCTCTCTTTTTTTTTTTTTTTACAAATTCTTCTATTTTTTCAGATTATAGTAATACATACAACCACTATATTCAAAGTGGGAACAAATACCTTGAACCAAGATGTGATCACCATGGTTTGTCTGTGTAGCATAGAACTGAAAAGAAGGTGGGATTGCAAGGTCTGGCCCATTTGCTCCGCCTGTGTGATACTACCTTTGTCTGGGTTCCCTAGGAACTGAGCAGAACCTCTTTGTGAAAGGCATTTATTTGAAGCCCCTGTGGGGGAATAAGAATCTTACTCCAGTCTTACCCTTCAAACAGCGTTTGGGCTTCTGTGTTTATAAGTCTGGAATGTACATCATCTTCATGCCTCCGTGGCTTAGTTTCTGTTAGGTCCATTGTTTACCAATATCCAGCTGAGACCAGTGACAACTAAGGAACAGGGGAGGAAAGAGAGAAGGGCGTTAGTTCACAAGTGTGGGGCGTAGGCTGGGTTACAGCGCATTCCCTGGTCACTAATGGATGTCACATGAAGGGGAAGCAGAGAGGGAGGTTAGAAGGGTCAGAAGACAAATTTTGTCTAACGTTGCTTATAATAGGTGAACACTTTTGCGGAAGAGGCTCACAGAGGGTGGGGAATTATTTCCTGAATTCTAGGAAGGACGGTGAACAGCAAACACTCTGAAATGCTTGGCAAGGAGCTGGTGATGATTATAGTGTACATTGGACCATAGGAGTTGTTCTACTTTGCCCAGGCTGTGTGACTCTCTCAAAATAGCTGTAAAACATTTAAAGTGAGGTATATAATTACTACATCTACAGAAAAATGACAATAGTCTAGGCTTTCCTAGTTACGGTTTAGTATTGATGATGTTAATTTCTTAACCCGAATTAAGGAATATTTGGTCTTTCTCTGTGGAATGGTTTTAGTAAAAGGAATTATTTGTTCCTTGAAGGTTAATTCAAACACACCCTTAAAATTATTTTTTCTTGGGGCCTTTTAACTGTTAAATCTTTACATTTACATGTATTTCTTGATCTATTAAATGTATGATACCTTTTTAAAAGGTCATTATGGAAATTCATAGTAAAATAGAAATACATCTATTTTCTCTCAATTCTAAGCTTTGCGCAGTGGCAGTATCGTAGCCAATGAGGTTTATCCGAGGCGTGATTATTGCTATTTTCTCTTGATTCTCTGTTGTGTAGAATTATGCATAACATTTCCCTAAGCAAAAATTCTGAAGAAAATATGAGCGAATCGGACGTGGTTATGTAGTAAAAGAGTAACATGCATACATACTTGAGTTGGGTTTATTACATAAATTCTAGGATAATTTGTATTAGGAACTATGTCACTATAGTCTGTTACTTAAAAAAGAAATACATGATCGTCTTACTAAATACTCAAAAAAGCCTCTGAACAAATTTAGCAGCCATTTCTAATGAAAATTTCAAGTCAAATAAGAATAATAGGAAACTGCCTAAATGTCTTAAAAGGTATTTACCAAAACACAACAGCAAACATAACTATTCAGAACCTATTTTATTGGTTATGAAATGCCAAAACCATCAGCATGACATAAAAGTTCCTGCTGTCCCAGCTATTAAATAGCTTAGTTTGGGCACATAATGTAAGCTTACTTAAATTCTTTATTCCCAGAGAATGTAGATCTTGAAAACTGGAAAGACTCATCTGAGAGACTTAGCACCAATAAGAAAATGTAGTAAAGTGGCTGAGTACCAAGAAGATCGATAAATCAATTTCTTTTCTTTATTTTGCAGTAAATAGTATAGAAGGAAAGTAGAACAGAACAGAATGTTTTCTTATGTTTTATTTACCTTACTATGTGTGGTTTTTTTTTTTTTAAGATTTTATTTATTTATTTGACAGACAGAGATCACAAGTAGGCAGAGAGGCAGGCAGAGAGAGGGAGAAGCAGGCTCCCCGCTGAGCAGAGAGCCCTATGCGGGGCTCGACCCCAGGACCCTGAGATCATGACCTGAGCCAAAGGCAGAGGCTTAACCCACTGAGCCACCCAGGCGCCCCTTGCCTTACTATGTTTTTAAAAATGAGAGCTTACTGCTTTTATAAATTCAGCAAAAAACAGGTGTGATCTGTGCATTTAAAGAGCATTATGAAGGTTAAGTGAGATGAAACACATTAAAATTTTCTGGAAAATTATTGGGGCACTTGGGTGGCCCAGTCAGTTGAGCATGTGACTTTCGATTTTGACTCAGATCATGAACTCAGTGTCCTGGGATCGAGCACCACATTGGGCCCTCTGCCCAGCAGGGAGCCTGCTTCCCCCGCCCCCTCTGCCTGCCTCTCTGCCTACTTGTGATCTCTCTCTGTCAAATAAATAAGTAAAATCTTAAAAAAGGAAAATCTGTATCCAGATCTTTTGGAATGTCTTCTCCTGCATCCCTAGAAGAGAGGTGACTTCTTTAGTCCTGTTTTTCGTAGACCCACAGAGGCTGCTGACCAGAAGGGTGAAGCTTGGGGCTGAAGATAAAGGGCATATGTGCTAGCGTACAAATGGAAGTGTAGGCCGCTTCATGTCTTCCTTTCTTTTCTGCTCTCCCCTCCCAAAGCCAGCATCCTCCCTGTAACCTTCTGTCTGGCAAAACTGAACAGCTTCAGCGAAGAGACCTGTGCATACTGACCTTTGGAGGTCTCGCAGTGAAATGTGACTGGGCACGTCTGACCATCGCGTGCAGAAGCCCATCTGTCAGCAGACCTGGCGCCCAGGCCTGTTTTTTTAGTGCCTTACTCTTAAATATGAAGGAGCAGCCAGGGATCACCAGATAGAAGAGGAAAGCTTCAAAAGTGAGAGAGCCCAAAACAGTCAGCCAACAAACAATAAAGGGGTCAAGTGTAAGAACCAAGATAATGGAAGAGCAATATAACTCGATTCCCACCCCTTCCCAGGTAAAAAAAAAAAATCGGGAGAGTAAAAGATATGTCATTAAAAGAAAGGACAGAGTAGTAGGACTGAAGAGTTGAGAATAAGGAAGAGCTCTTGGAAGTTTAAAAATACAGTAGTTGGGGGGAAAAAATCCATGGACAGATTGGAATGTAAAATTGAAGAGTATTAGGGCAGGGGACCATCATTTTAAAAATCTAAATGTGCCTAAATTGTTTCGTGTATGAATATACAGTACTCATTAGTACTCATTTTTAACTGTAGGCATCTACCATGTTGTCGAGCGTAAGGATGATGCTCATTGTGGATTATTTTTGTGGGGAAGACGCTGGGGTTGGTTTTACACCGGCTCTTCTTGTACAAATAATGCCTGATGGGGATTTTGGAGCGTTGGGCTTGTGTCTGGTATTCTGGACGGGCGTTAGTAGAGTAGACGTTGTTTACAGCCTTTTGCAAAATTGGCAGTATTTCTCGGGGGTAGAACACAGGCTGCGGGGTTTGCTGGCCCTGCTCAAATCCAGCTCTGTCACCAAATGTGTGTTACTGCTCGAATCATCTCTCTGATTCTCGTTTTCTTGCTCTCTATAAGGGCATACCAGTGCTTCTCACCTGTGTGAGGGCTGTGACGATGAAGGGATAAGAGCTATAAAGCACCAACGAGTGTGCGAGTGTGCAGCGTGTACTATGTGCTCATTTAAAGAAGCCAGTGTTGAGACCACCAAGCAGATGGGCGGGTATGTGTAGTGTAGATGGCGAAGAAGAGCATCTATCTAAAGAGTTAACAACCCCCCGGTAGTGATGAAACAGGCTGTCCTGGGCTGCTAGTGTCACTCCCCAGACTGAAAGCCTCTTGTTTCCGAGTCTTGTGTCTGCGTTCCCCAGGGCCCCTCGTTGGACCTGGTGCTCAGAAGCTGCAGAGAATGAATGAACGAGCCCCTTGGTCGTAACTCTGATGTGCAGCGCTATCCCCCGGCGCTGGCACTGCTGCCACTTCCGATCATTAAAGCCAGCGTGGTAGTGTGTTTATAAGTATATAGAAAATGAAGTTTTCAGAAACTTAAATGTTGTATTTCAATTACAGGCGTCGGTTAGCAAGGTAAAAGTGACAGAACCATGGCTCAGTTTCCAACACCTTTTGGAGGTAAGTTTTCAAACATTTTTCTTTTTTAATGTATTCAAGACCTTTTTCTTTTTTCTTCCCCCCCCTTTTTTTTAAAGTAGGCTCCATGCCCAGTGACCCTGAGATCGAGAGTCACATGCTCTACCGGCTGAGCCAGGCAGGCGCCCTGAGACCCTATTTTTTTTTTTTAAGATCTTATTTATTTAGGGGCGCCTGGGTGGCTCAGTGGGTTAAAGCCTCTGCCTTCGGCTCACGTTATGATCTCAGGGTCCTGGGATCGAGCCCCGCATCGGGCTCTCTGCTCGGCGGGGAGTCTGCTTCCTCCTCTCTCTCTCTGCCTGCCTTTCTGCCTGCTTGTGATCCCTGTCTGTCGAATAAATAAACAAAGTCTTTAAAAAAAGAGATTTTATTTATTTATTTGAGAGAGGGATAGCGAGAGAGAGCAGAGCAGGAGTGAGGGGCAGAGAGAAGCAGACTCCCCATGGAGCAGGACTCAGGACTCTGTCCCAGCACCCTAGAGTCACCACCTGAGCCCAAGGCAGACGTTTAACAGACTGAGCCAGCCAGGTGCCCCTCTGAATCCTATTTTTAATATTGTTTCATCTGGATTCCTTGGAAGCAACTCCCAGGCATCATCTCATATCATCCACAAATATTTCAGCTTGTTTCTGAAAGATGTGAACGCTTTCAAAGACATAACTATGATACCATTGTCATACCTATGAAATTCATAGTAATTCGTTAATATCCTCATCTCTCAAGGCAGTGTTAGAATTTCCTTCAAATCAGGGTCCAGACATTGCTCTCAGTTCACGTGTCCCTCTGCCTTCCACGGTTTTCTCTTCACAATTGTATTCGTCGAAGTGACCGGGTCATTTATTCTATACTTTTCCTAAAACTCGAATTGGAAGCAGGACATTTTTGTTTGTTTTACTTTATCTTAAAACACATGAATCTCTATAAAGTGGAGGTTTTGTGGGTTTTTTTAGGTAATATTCCCAATATTTTGATGAAAGTGTTAAATATTAGTTTTGCCTACTGGCCCGGTTTTTATTTTGTTTTGTTTTGTTTAAAGAGAGGTTGCCGTTATTATGGCTTCCTTTTGCCAACTGTCTGACCAGTCATGAGGAGAGTGAGGCACAAATCACCACCCCTCTGATCGCATCCATTGAAGTCCCTGCGGATTTCCAGTACAGAACCCTGTAATCTCTTTTTTAGTCCCTCTTCTTAGTTCCTGGGCAGGTTTGTGTTTTGTTGCGTTTTTGCTTTTGCTTCAGTTTATCATTCTAGGGACGATTTCAGCAGGGCGGGAGGAGTTGCGGGATCACAAGGCCTCTGAGTGAAGGGATCATGTCTGTTTCAGCCACTCCAGTGTCTCTGATGTCTGACACAGTGCCTGGCACCTAAGAAGCGGCCAGTAATTATGTTTCCAGCGACTGGCTGGATCCCACCCTTCCTGTCCCTGTCCCTGTCCGACCGGACAGCGTAGAATGGGGAGGTGTGACGTTCAGGCATTTTGCTTTTGTGCCGGTCGCATTCGTATTTTGTATGAACATACATACTGCCTGTTCTCACCTTTTGGGAGCATCTGAACTTTTGACGGTCTGCCATCTGTGCAAGCTAAAGTTATTTTGAAGACACTGAGGAGACCTAGGACGAAAGCGAGGAAGATCTCAGAAGTGAAGGGGCATCTGGACAGTCTTATTGCTGAAACTGAAGGAGAACCCAAATCCTGTTCTCTTCAGTTTGCCTTTATCTTTTTCCAGGATACCCATTTTCAAATGCGTCCTGATTGAGGTTTAGTTTACATACCATGAAATTTACCCGTTTTACCTGTACAATGCAGTGGCTTTTCGTAACTTTACAGAGTTGTGTAATCATCACTACAATCCAGTATTTCAGTATTTCTGTCACTCCAAAAAGATTTTCATGGGATCATTTGCTGTATGAATTATGAAACTCCGCTTCGTGCGTAACTTTCTTGTGACATTTAAAACACCTGAAAATACAGTTTTAAATTGATTTGTTGCTTGAGTTTATGTACATAAATGACTATTAACTTTTTTAAAAAAGATTTTATTTATTTACTTGACAGACAGAGGTCTCAAGTAGGCAGAGAGGCAGGCAGAGAGAGAGGAGGAGGCAGGCTCCCTGCCAAGCTCCCCAAGCAGGGAGCCTGAGGCAGGGCTCGATCCCAGGACCCTGGGACCATGACCTGAGCCGAAGGCAGAGGCTTTAACCCACTGAGTCACCCAGGCACCCCAATTAACAAGATTATTGATAACTTATGTTAAGGGGAAAGAATCTGGAAGTACGAGGGAAAATAGTCTATGTGAGCCCTTTGGTATTCTTTTTGCATTGAATAATTTGTCTTTTCTTTGGGTTCCAGGCAGCTTGGATATTTGGGCCATAACTGTAGAGGAAAGAGCGAAGCATGATCAGCAGTTCCATAGTTTAAAGCCAATATCTGGATTTATTACTGGTAATTGGAATCCATATTTTTACATTTTTATTTATCATTGGTGCTTCTATCTGTGGAAAATCTATTATCAAAACTAAGGTGGGCACATATGACCCAGGGAAAGGGAGATGCCTTTGTCTTGAGCCTGTGTTTTTTCAGTTGCTTTTCCTCTACTGCATTCAAACCTGTTTGCACCCCTTTGTGGATGTCAAGCCACTTGTTTTAGGTGTATCACTGAGGGGAGTTGGTAAAGGTCATTGGACCACATTCTCTAAGTAGTAAAGCAATGTAAAATGCTTGTTTAATTTTGGTCTTGAACTGGTTTGGGAAATGTAAATAAATGAACAGATTCTGAATATTTAAAAAAAAACAACAAAAGAATTCTCTTAGTGCTGTATCCCTAAAGTTCCTTTCGTACTTTGCTTTTTCTTTTTTTTTCCCCCCCCTAAATATTTGCCTATTTCTTTATTCATATGCTCATGAGGGAGGGAGGGGGGAGGAGGAGAGAGTGAGACAAGCAGACTCTGTGCTGAGCACAGAGCCTGATGTGGGGGCCGATCCCAGGACCCTGAGATCATGACCCCAGCTGAAAGCAAGTGTCGGTTGCTGAACCGACTGAGCCCCCCCAGTTGCCCCTGCCTTTCCTCGCCTTTCCTCTTATCTTTTCTGTTTGGTTATTCTTTAGGAGATAGCTTTAGGAAAAATGGGATCTAGATTTCCTGGGGACTGTGTGTGTGTGTGTGTGTGTGTGTGTGTGTATCACAGTTCTCTTTAAACTATTAATTCTTAATTGTGGATGTGACTCTTGTAATCATTTTTACTTTTTCCCCATAAATGTCCCAGAAGCACTGGCAGTTTGACGTGTAGACAGGAGGAATCACAGGGAACTTAAAAAAATGGAAGTGTGGGTCATCAGTTTCTTGAGGATTCCTGTAGATAGGCTTTGTCGTATGTGTAGTTGTCCCATCTTACTTAATAGCAGATTAAAGTGGACAGTCTATGCCTACACTAATTAGGCCCTTTTTTTGAGATGAATTTTTAAAGTGTTAAGTTCTAAAGTCAGTGAATTCGTCAATCTGATGGATTCATTTTACTGTTGCTTATAGACTTACCATTTGGCTTTTAGCATATATTTAAGTCAGTATTTGCAGAATTACTAGCCTCTTATTTTTGCAATTTTCCTCTAAGAAGATATCTGTCAGCTGTTTTTTCTGAAACTTTTTCTATTTAATTTACAGGTGATCAAGCTAGAAACTTTTTTTTTCAGTCTGGGTTACCTCAACCTGTTTTAGCACAAATATGGTAAGTTGGAACGTCACATAAGCAGAAAGAGGTAAAATAAAATATTCCAGTAATATGGCTTCTTTAGATCTCGAAGGAAACATAAATCTCTAGTCTGACATACTCTATGACTTCTTACCAGAGAATACTTCTGAAAAGTATCTCTTCCTATGGAACATTAAAAGATAAAAGGAAAAGTGATGACATTTGTAGGATAACACTGTCAAAAAACTGAATTTCCGGTGGAAAAATTTACATTTTGATATTTTCTCATGAATTTGTCCTAGCTTTATCCCCATCGCCCATACTCATCTGAATATCCCACATTTCTTGCTCTATTGTGCAGTGGTTCTCTATCTTTCATGACCACAAGGTGAGGAAAATATTTGAGGGCCAGTAGTGAAACGGCCTTAACTTGTATACATGACAGTATTGTACAAGGTGAATGCATAATGAATACTGTTGAATTCCTTGATTAACTATTACAAATAAGCATTCAGTCCTTTGAACGTACAGGACAGAAAGGGACAGTAAAAAAAGAGCAGCGAATATTTTGAATTTTAGGGTTATGACTTTGGTCATGCCATGCTGAGGTCTCTTGCAAGAAGTCACATTTTCCTCGCATCGTTTGGTCCTTGCAGTTCATACCCCACTTCTAGGCTTTATTGGTGTTGTGGGGGTGGCTCGCTCTGTGGTAGAAAGAAGACAGGATTTGTAGACACTCACCTGTGTTTGAGTCCCAGCTGTACTACATTCCGTCTTTATCATTTGGGCATGTATTCATCCTCTCTGACCTCTGTTTTTTAATCTAGAAAATGGGCAGATGTGTTTTCCTAACAGGATTGTTGAAAAAATCAGTATATAAAGGACTGCATAAAAAACTGTAGATAAGGGACTTAGTGTGGGGCCCAGCATGTAATAGATCCTCAAAACAAAACCCAAAATGGTACCCGCTGTCATCATCAGGGGCTGGGGAGTGCCCATAACTAAATTGTCCAGCTAATTGCCTGTCCCCTGAAATGATCAACCTTTCTTTCTTTCTTTTTTTTTTTTTTAAGATTTTATTTATTCATTTGACATAGAGATCACAGGTAGGCAGAGAGGCAGGCAGAGAGAGAGAGGAAAGCAGGCTCGCAGCTGAGCAGAGAGCCGGATTCAGGGCTTCTTTCCAGGACCCTGAGATCATGACCTGAGCCGAAGGCAGAGGCTTAACCCACTGAGCCACCCAGGCGCCCCATGATCGACCTTTCTTAACAATATAATGGGAATTAATAAAGATTGACTAGTCCCTTGTGGCCTCCAAGCAGAGTCTGCAGAATGCAGTCCAAGCTTGATTACCAGTGTCCTCCACATGAAAATCATTTACTGTGTTCTGAATAGCAAAACTCTCATGGGAAATATAGATATATTTGTATACAGATAAATTTGAATTGAAACCGAATGATACCAGACTCCTGTGCTTTTTTGGGTGTCTGCTTTATGTTCCTTTTCGTGGTTGTCAGCATGTTGGCTGCCAGACCGTCTCTTCCAGTTGGTGAGCCGCCTCCTGTGATGCCCTTCTAGCTCTTACTTCTGATCCACTTGGAGCTGGGAAAGGCACATAACCCAGGTTTTTGGAATTGCTTTTAAAAGAAAGGGGTGGGATGGTGGGGGGCAGGGGAGCGAGACCTCATGCTCATGTGAGCATAGGGGCGCTGACCTGGCAGTTAAGTGCCTGAGTTAAATTCGAGAGACAGGTGACATCTGTGTTCACTGTAAAAAGCTTTCTTTTGCTTTGCGCTCTGGTATGTGATTGTATTTCGCACCAGCAGTCAAGGTCATTCGCCAGCACCTGCCTTTCGCAGGCATTACGTCTTCATTGAATTCTGCTTTTATGTCGTATTCCCAATTTATGAATATTCATTCATTCGAGAAGCAGTTTTATGACGCATATCTGCTCCTGGAACATCCCGCGTAACATTTATTCATTCAGCAGTGGAAAAATACTTACTGAATGTCTTCTGTGGGGCAGTGACTATTGTAGGTGCTCAGGATGCAGCAGTGAACAGAACAGATTAAAATCCATGCTTTCATGGAAATTGCAGTCTGGTGAAAGGGTATAGTTAAGAGCAGTATAAACATTGTCACATGGTAATAAGCATAATGGAGAAAAAGTATCATCTAGTACATTTCACTTTTTTTTTCTAAATTGTTTTTTTTTAAGATTTTATTTATTTATTTGACAGAGAGATCACAAGTAGGCAGAGAAGCACTCAGAGAGAGAGAGGAGGAAGCAGGCTCCCCGCCGAGCAGAGAGCCTGATGTGGGGCTTGATCCCAGGACCCTGAGATCATGACCTGAGCAGAAGGCAGAGGCCTTAACCCTTTGAGCCACCCAGGCGCCCCCAGAGTTAGGCTTTTAAATGTATAAATAATAGCAGCTGATCCAGTGAAATAGTTTTCACTCCCTGTCTCTGTGCTCATCTTGTGTTCTCTTGTGGTTTTTCTGGTGGGGTCCCAGGGAAGGCCAGTGACCCTTTTGGTAGAAGGAGGGTTGAGTTGGAGTCTGAAGGTTTGAGTAGTCCCTTTTGTCAGTCATCTGGGGCAGAAGAAAGTACTGGAATGAGAGTTAGGGACTGTAATCTTCTCTTTTTCTCTGGGCATTATTTTCCTTGCTGTGGATCTCGGTGCAAATCCATGAGTGATCCAGGGGTTACACACGGGGACAGTTTTTGTTCCAGGTAGGAGCTGTATTCCAGTTAACTAGTTTGGGACATTTATCTGTCTCTCTATTTTTTTAAGTGGGCTCCGTGGCAGGACTTGAAGTCATGACCCTGAGATCAACACTCAAGCAGAGCTCAAGAGTTGGAAGCTTAACCAAGCTAAGCTCAGGCTCCCCTAGTTTGTGAACTTTTAAACTGTAACCTGCTGATTCTTTGGGGCTACTTATCTTTCCAGTCCGCTTTCTAGTTAATAGGACAGGAAAACCTGAATCCTCAGAGGACACAGTCAAGTCGTGGGGGTAATGCCAAAGCGTAACAGTGGTCAGAGATGGTATAACTTCCTAGAAATTGTCTTACTAATAAGGAACTGAAAGGAAACTGGCAAATATCCTGCCTGTATCCTTTTGGCAACTTTGGATACTTAAAAGTTGTTCCAACCTTGGCCTAATAATGTGCAGAGGGAAGAGAAGAAAGCAGAGGGGGATGGACAGGAGCCTTGTGGGTCCAGGAAATAAAAAGAGGCTGAGTGAAGAAGGCTTAGGCATCAGAGGCAGTAGGGGCCACAGAAACGGAGATTAGAGGCTTCCAAGGAGTGAAATGAGGGGAAGGGAGGCCCACCTGGGCATGGGCCTTGGGACAGAAGGCAGGATCCAGAGACATAAAGGCAAATATGAGAACAGCTTGGTGATCTGCTCAAGGGTGCGGCGTGGGTGAGGGCCGCCAGCTGTATAACACCTAGTTTCTTCGGACACTTCTGTGCGTATGGCAGAAGAACCTTCAGCCCTCAACAGGATCAATTTGCCAAACTCATCCCCCTCCCCAAAAAGGCATCCTGGACTCTTGTTCCCCTCGCCTCCATCCCTCATCCCCTCCATCCTTAGTTCATGGCATCAGGCATCTGTCCAGCTGCTGGTAGCCTCGCTTGATTCCTCTCTTTTCCTCACCCTATGCCTTCAGTCCATCAGCACATTCTTTTGGTTCCATTTATAGACTTTCTCCCCATTCTGGCCATTTCTTTCTGTCTCCATTGCTATTGTCCACTAGAGCCTTTAGATTTCATTCTCCGTACAGTGCCCACACTCTCTTTGGACAAAGTAAATCCATTTTAAGCTCCCCGTTGAGAAGAAAACCCAGAGTCCTATCTTCCCAACCCGAGCTGACCCTCGTCTATTTTCCTCTTCTCTTATTTTGTACCTCTTCCTCAATTTCTGTATTCCAGTTTCACTGACCTTCTCTCTGTTGAAATGGGCCAGGTTCCTCCTTGCCTCTGGGGCATTGCACTTGGTATTTCCTCGTCCTACAATCTGTAATGCAGCTTGCTGGCTGATTACCCTTCTGGTTTCAGAGAAGTACTTCCTGACCCCTCATCGAGAGTAGTTCCCTCTGCCCACCTGCTCCTACCACAGGCTTCCCTTTTTTATTCGCTTTAGGGATCTCCTTTTTTGTGGATTGTGGTCTTAGTTTTATTTCTGAATACGTCACACGTTAACAAGGTTCCAAAAGCCAACACTGTACCAAAAAGGGAGCACAGAGAGAGGTGTCACTCCTCATGCCAGCGCTTTGTCCCTGTGCCCTGAATTAGTTTCTTATCATCCTTCTGGAAAAAACAGCAGCTTCATAATACCTCATGTGTGTTTATCTGTATTTTAATTATTTCCTCTTCCTTCTTACTTTAAAGGTTACCACCTTTAAATGTTCTTTGCTTTTCTCACTTAACACATTCTGGAAATCACTGGTATCATTCCCTAAAGATGCCTTTCTCTGTTACTTTTTCCTACAGTTACATAGTACTCATTGTAGAAGATACACAGTATATACAACCAGTCTCCTGTGTGTGTGTGTGTGTGTGTGTTACAGTTATTTCTAATAATGTAACAATGAATGAGCTAAAGCATAAATATTTTTATGTTATTGGTGTATCTTCAGAAGTAAATTCCTATGAGTACATTTGCTAGGTCCAAGAGTAAATGCATGGGTAGTTCTGTAGATGTTGCCAGATTTCCCTTTATTTGGAGTTTCAGCACTTTTTCCTACCTCCAGTGCATGAGAGGGATACGTGGTTGGTTTTTCCCTTAAGGTATCAGCATACCTATGCTCCCCTTCTCATCTCAGCCCTGCCTGTTGCTATGTATGTGTGCTATGTATTTAAGATTAGTTCGTTCTTAAGAGTCATAAACAGCTATTGTTTGACTTAAGCTTGTTTTTTTGCATATGTATTTTTTCGCTTTGGAAGTTTTGTGAATTTAATTTTCGGATTCCTAGGCTTTTAGTTCATCTTTCAGGGGGATTATTAGAAATGAGCATACTGTAGATGGGAGATGAAAGTGGATGGCAGAGCTGAGGTGGGTTTTTTTTTGCTTTTTTTTTTGGCAGAGAAACCTTGAGAAATAGAATTTCAGGTCTTCCAGAGTTCCAGCTTTTTCATTGGGGAAGCGGGGTGGGGAAAAAGCTGAGCTTTGTAGAAACAGCTACTGTATTTGCATAAAGCCCTTTGAGTTATCACTACCAGTGAGTCCCAACACTTACATTCTATTAGTTGAGGAAAAAAAGATTTTAAGAAAACATCACGCAAAATTCTCAAAAAAATGTGGGATTGTGGTGGGTGGCTTAAAGTCAAGCACCAGGAACTTGAGAATTACATGTCTCCTCTCCTCTCCCGCTGAGGTATTCAGTGGAAGGCTTTTAGAAAAATGACATTCTTCTAATTAAACTCTTAAGGTACTGGAAGGTCTCTTCTCCTTCCACTAGTCATTATCCCACATTGGATATTTGTTTCTCCTTAGAAAAATGTGTTTGGGGGACTGCGATGTTGGGGATAGGGAGTGAGAATATCTGCTTGATTGTTTTTTTTTTTAAGTGTGCATGTTGATGTTGATTGTTGGCAAGTTTTTCTTTTCCCTGAGAACCATCTGATATAGCTGAATACCTTTTTAGAAAAACTTAGCAAAAGAAGGAAGGTTAATCCTCTCATTTTACTTATTTAACTTCCTTTATAAAACCTGAAAGATAGTTACAAAAAGAAGACAACCAGGGATAGTCTCAATTATGACTATAGATGCAAAAATCAAAACAGGATGTCAGCAAATAGAATTCCACAATATATTTAAATTTAAGACCAACTTGACTTTATGCCAAGAGTGCAAGTTTCGTTCAGAATTAGGGCATTCTGTCAGTATGATAGCAACAGGTAAAAGGAAGTGTGATCCGATCAGCAGATGCTGAGTAGGCATTTGATGTTAAAAAAAATAATACACACACACACACACACACACACACACCCCATATCTAATATGTAGAAAGGAAACTTTAAATATGTCAGGTTACTTTCTAAAGATCACTACCAAAATTTACTCTAAACAGTGAAACACTCAGCCCTTTCACTGAAGCCCAGAACTTAGCAGGATGCTCACACACACATTCAGTGATGTCTTACACTCGGTAAGACCAACCAAAAAAAAGGAAGTGTATAAATATTGGAAATGAAAGTTAACTCTTTTTTGCTAGTTACGTAATAGTATAGTTAGTTAACCTAAGCGATTATAGATTAAAAAAATAGTATTTGTAGAAGTTTGGTAAAGTAGCTGATTATAGCATAAATGATTATTGAAAACGAAATTTTTCTGTTGGAAGTAAGCACCGAAATACAGAAACGGACAAGTGTTCCATTTAAAATAGTGATGGGATGATAAAACTCCTAAGAATACATTTAATAAGAAAAGTAACTGGGGCGCATGGGTGGCTCAGTTATAAGCATCTGACTCTTGGTTTTGGATCAGTTCATGATCTCAGGGTTGTGGGATTGAGCCCTGCATGGGACTCTGGGCTCAGTGTAGAGCCTGCTTGAGATTCTCTCTCTCCTGTCTCTGCCCCTGCCCCTGTTTGCGTTCTCTCTCTCTCTCAATCAATAAAATCTTTTTAAAAATTACAAAAAGTAATTGCTTACATAAAAAAGTGATCAGTCCTTTTCATTTTATTTTTTTTAGGATTTTTTATTTTATTTATTTATTTGACAGAGAGAGAGAGATCATAAGTAAGCAGAGCAGCAGGCAGAGCGAGAGGGAAAAGCAGGCTCCCTGCTGAGCAGAGAGGCAGATGCTCAGCTTGATCCCAGGACCCTGAGATCATGACCTGCGCTGACGGCAGAGGCTTAACCCACTTAGCCACCCAGGCACCCTTGATCAATCCTTTTTAAAAACAGATTTATTATTCATTTATTTTAGAGAGAGACAGAGAGTGTGGAGGGGCAGGGACAGAGGGAGATTGAGAGAGAAAATCTCAAGCAGGCTCCTTGCTAAGTGGGGAGTCCCACACGGGGCTTCCATCCCACGACCCTGAGATCATGACCTGAGTGAAAATCAAGAGTCTGATGCTTAACCGACAGTTAAGTGACTTAGCCACCCAGGTACCCCCAAAGTGATCTAATCTTATTAAAAGAAATGTTTGTAAATGTGAACAGATGGACATGCTGTTGTCTTCGGTGGGCTGTTCAGTGCAGTTGCAGCTTGGATCCCAGTAGGGGTAGAATAGATCAATGATCTTAAAACTCATAGGGAAGAAAACAAACATCTGTGAATAGCCAAACAAAATATTTTTTTAAGATTTTATTTATTTGTTTGTCTATTTGGTTGAGATAGAGTGAGAGAGTAGAGAGCGAGTGGGGGAAAGAGCAGAGGGAGAAGGACAAGCAGTTGCTGCGCTGAGTGGAGAGCCCAACGTGGCGCGTCATCCCATCACCCTGAGATCATGATCTGAGCCAAAATCCAGAGTCGAGCACTTAACTGACTGAGCCACCCAGTTACCCCAAGAAAGGAAAAGTCTTGCCAGATACCAGACTGTACCACAGAGCGAGTATGATCAGATCACTGTCACATTGAACTAGGAATTGTTAATCCAGAAATAGGTATCACTTCATATGAACATTTAATATACAAAAAAATGTTTTTTAGTCCCATGAGAAGAGGCTGGATTAGTTCATAAAAGTTGTATTATATTAGTTTCAAGCGTGTAACAGTGCCTGACATTTATGAGTCTGTTACCGTTTTATTTTGTTTGTTCACTTTGTTTTTTGGATTCCACGTGTAAGTGAAATCATATGGTATAAAAGCATAGAATTTCTTACAGTAAAGATATTATGCACAGACCAATGATAAATTTTAAAAACTCAACAATTGACAGATAAAATTGACAGCAAAGATGCAACATACAACGATCTCTTATAAACTGACAAGAAAAAGACACATAGTCCATCAGAAAACTTATTAGCAAAGGATGTGAATGATCAGTTCATGTTCGAATTCGGGTGACCAAGATGCAGAATGACCCTCAGGCTCTCTGTAGGCGAATGGAATTCAGACTCCACTGGTGGGGTTTGCCGAAGGGGATCACAGACTGCAGGAGAGCCGAGGTCTGCTCCTACCTGAGGCATAAACATGGCATCTGTAGCCCATCTCCCACCTGGTGGTGACTTTTTCTCACTTTTTTAAAAAAGATTTTATTTATTTATTTATCCGACAGAGCACAGCAGGGGAAGCAGCAGGCAGAGGGCGAGGGAGAAGAGGGCTTCCCACTGAGCAGGGAGCCCGATTCGGGGCTCGATCCCAGGACCCTGAGATCATGATCTGAGCCAAAGCTACACGGTTTACCAGCTGAGCCACCCTGGCATCCCTTTTTCTTCCTAAAAGAAGAGTGTTGACTTTTAACAACTTTTTAGAGATTCTTAATCTCTACTGTATGTCATTCTTTTCATTGTGTTTTATGTTTTCATTCCTTGAGTTAACTTCGGCAATATAGGATAATTTTCTATGAAACTTAATTGTCTTTTTGGGACACTATGTAGATGTGGATCATTTAAAAGATGGCTAGTGGTGGTAATTTAATTGGGAGTAGCTGGTCTTATAATATGTTGTTCAAATAAAGTAGATTGGTTTAAAAAAAATAAATCATCTTAACATTTTTATTTATTTTTTTTTCTTTTTAAAGATTTTATTCATCTATTTGACGGCAAGAGAGATCACAAGTAGATGGGTGGCAGGGGGAGGGGGGAATGGGAAGCAGGCTCCCTGCCAAGCAGAGAGCCCAATGCTGGACAGATCCCAGGACCCTGATATAATGACCCCAGCCGAAGGCAGAGGCTTAATCCACTGAGCCACCCAGGAGCCCTCTTGACATTTTTGATACCTGGACTAAAAGAAATGAAATTTGGATGAACATTTTTTTAAAGATTTTTTTAAGATTTTATGTATTTATTTGAAAGAGAGACACACACAGATAGCAAGAGAGCATGAACAGGGAGGAGAGGGAGAAGCAGGCTTCCTGGTGAGCAGGGAGCCCACCGTGTCCTTGATCTCGGGACCCTGGGATCATGACCTGAGCCAAAGGCAGACACTTACCTGACTGAGCCACCCAGGCACCCGAAGGGATGAACATTTTTTCAGACAGAAGAGTTTAAAAATGAAACAAGATGAAACCAGAGAGGGAGACAAACCCTAAGAGACTTTTAATCTCAGGAAACAAAATGAGGTCTGCTGGAAGCAGGGGTGGGGGGTCGGGGATGGGGGATGGAGCGGCTGGGTGACAGACATTGGGGAGGGCATGTGTGTTGTGGTGAGTGCTGGGTGCTGTGTAAGACTGATGATCACAGATCTGCACCCTGGAAACAAATAATACATTATATGTTAATTTAAAAAATTTAAAAAAAGGTTAATTGTCAAAATGCACAGTTGTGGTTTGCATAAAAAGTCGTTTCCACTTGCAAAAACCTTTTTTGCTTATTAAGCTTATTTGAGAGAATATGCATTAAAGCTCATTTCACCTGAAACATAATATAGCTTTGTCAAATCTACTAAAATTAAATTAAAAAATAAAAATGAAATCCTGGGGAGGAAAACACTCATTGCAAGTTACACTTGACCATTTCTGAGTACCATTTTTTAATAAATTTTATTTATTTGTTTGACAGAGAAATACATACAGAGAGGGGGAACACAAACAGGGGGAATGGGAGAGGGAGAAGCAGGCTTCCCACTGAGCAGGGAGCCGGAAGTGGGGCTGGATCCCAGGACTCTGGGATCATTACCTGAGCCAAAGGCAGACGGTTAATGACTGAGCCACCCAGGCGCCCCTGAGTACCATTTTTAAATGTGTAAGCTCACTTAATTAATTTTCACAGCTTTAAAGGTTGCAGAACTACGTAGTAGCATAGTCTCCATGGTGAGGTTGGTAGAACCCCACAGAGGAGCTGGTGCCATCTAGACAAGTATCTAGAAATAAACTCTTTTTTCTGACCTTTTTCCCCCCTAACATCTTTTTAGGGGAAACGTGAGGCTTGAACTCATGACCCTGAGCCAGCCAGGTGCCCCTTCCCCTAAAATCTTTATTATGACATAATTCACACTACAAATTTCACCCTTTTAAATGTATAATTCGCTGGTTTTTAATGTGTTCACAGAGTTGTGCAATCATGGCCACTATCCAATTCTAGAACATTTCCCCCACCTCAAAAAGAATCCCATTTGATATCCAAAGTACATATCCTGGCATTTAGACTGAAAATTACCTCCTGTTTCCTATAAGTAAAGCATAACACAGTAGAAAGTATTTTACTTTTACACAAAACCTTGCCAGTATTCCCAGGTTACTCCCTGTAGCTTGGTAAACAAGTTTGGTTCCATTTGGTCTGCTCAGTTTTCTTCTCTTTTGTTCACCCCAGGATGAAGGGAGCTGACTGGTGTGGGTAGGAAGGGTGGTTTAGGAAAGGTCCTTTTATGGTCAGAGTCATTCTTCGCCCTCAATGTTGGTTTGCAGGGCGCTAGCTGATATGAACAATGATGGACGAATGGATCAAGTCGAGTTTTCCATAGCTATGAAACTCATCAAACTCAAGCTGCAAGGATATCAACTCCCTTCCTCACTTCCCCCTGTCATGAAACAGCAACCCGTTGCTATTTCTAGCACACCAGCCTTTGGTAAGTCTGAAATGGACTTTGTTCCTATATTTCACTGTAGACCTTAAAAATACTTTTTTCCCCTCTTTTCTCCCTTTTCTGTTTGTTGCCTTGTGATCTTCTAGGAGGCAGTTCTGTCGGAAATATGATGGTCCTGGTCCTCTGCAGGCAGATAATGCTGGAGGAGAAGGCCATGTTCACATTCGAACCCTAGCATGTGTTAAGGAACAGAAGTTCACCTGAGTAAATTTGAAGTTGTAATTGGCTTTATTAGCTCAGAGGAGTTGTCGGAAATGGAAGGTTTTATAGGAGGGAGGGTGGGGCAAGAAAGTTGTTAGCAAAAGAAAAGAAAGGATTGTACCTGGCTTGGTCATTTCCCCTGGAGGGGAAGGTGGGGGGTCTTATCAGGTCAATTACTTCATCTTCCTTTGGGGGATGGAGAGGGCGGGTGGGACAGCTGCCCTCCCTGGTCCTGATCCGAAAATTCATGACTGACTGCCTAAGGTACTCTGTTGCTAGGGGAGGTTGACTCAGCCATTATCTTGGGTATTATGTCCCAGGTTTAGTGACTTGGCCTGAGTGACACCATTTGGTTCCTGTGGTTTTCTTTTTAACAGGTGCTAGTAAACAAAATGCAAGCAAAGGTTCAGACTGTCAGGGCAAAAGGAATATACTTGTAGTCTGCCATTGCATTTTCTGACTTTTCATTGCCCTTACTACATCTCTGACCCTTGACAATGCCACATGCTTCTTTTTGGCTTTCCGTTTCCATAACCTCTTTATTTTCCCCTGCGCACAAACAGCTCCTTTGGATAATGGTATCTAGCAATATGTTTTAAAATTAATAGTATTGAGACAACTGGCCGCATTAAATTCTTCCTTGGAACAAAATGAAGCCGGACTAAATAAACAGTATCTCAGCTAAAAACACAGCTCCATTAAAAGATACCTTTTAGCCAGGTGTTTTTCTTAAAAACTAATCAGGAATTAATTGACTAAGATCACCAAGAGTTCTGATTTCTTCTCTGTTCTCACCCTAGACTTTAAAGATTACGGTAATCAGATCTAATATCTGATTCACGAGAAAGTTCTTCGACAGTTTTAACAAAACACAGAAGTGGTGGCTAGAGTTTCCCTTTCTTCCTCCTGATAGAACAGATGACAGGTGATACCGTGAAGTAGGTTTGGAAGGGGGCAGTCAGGGGCAAGGCCGGTTGTCTAGATATAATTAATGATAAGCTGAGATAAAGAAATACTGTGGTTTTATTGAATAGATTTACTCTTAAAAACAAACTATGCATTGCCTTTGTTTTGGTGACGTTTAATCACAAGACTTGTGGTCATAAAGGGAAGGATGCAGGTTTGGGGTCAGGCAAGGATCCTGGTGATCCAAGAGAAAAAAAAGAGAAACTCAGGAAATCACACATGAGCAAAAGCTAGGAAGAGCGGAGGTGAAGAGGACGGGTTGTCCGCTCCACAAGAGCAGGGCCCTGGCTGGCCTTGACCATTGTGTTCACAGCCCACAGCCCTTAGTCAGCCAGCTTATTGAAGTGCAAGTGGTTCTGAATTCCCTGAAGGTCCCTGTAGCCAACCTTTGGTCAGGACCCTTGGGTTGAAACAGCTAAAGGGTATTTGATTTTCTTTTGGCTTCCCTTCCGATGCTGCAAGAAGATACCTCAGGGGGGTCAGAGAGTCAGATAACCTGAGGCATCCCATTTCCTCTTTTTCCCTCAAACCTGGGGGTCAGTGATTCTCCCTCTAACATTTAATATGTCTTCTCTTATTCCATTCTGCAGCAGGACATTCAACTCTAGTCACTGCTGCTTCATTTCTATGAGGTTGCGGCCTCCCCTGCCCAAGGGGTTTACCGCCACTTAAATAAGCCGCCCCTTCCTCCAAGGGAGCCTGGAATTTCTGTGCGGCCATTCTGCCATGCAGTCCTGAGCTCCTCCCCGGGGCTTCTCTACTGCCTTTCCTCCCCCTCCTTTTCGGCACATCGGCATCCTCAGTAAATTATTTCCAAGAGGCAAATCACCAGGGAATGGCAGAACATGAGAGAAGTTAAAAGTACGTTGTGTCCTAACCAGGTTTGCTTAGCTTTGCTCAAGCATCTGACCTTTGCTAGTATTTCTAGTTCTACCTCTCAGCTCAACCCAGGATAATTTTTCTTTTTTTACACTTCTTATGTGGCTACTTGAAAAGAAAATCATTGGTTACTGGGATCATTACTTCCTAGTTAATAGTAAAAAGTATCTGACCAGGCATTTCCTGGCACTTTTACATATTATACCTTCAGATATTGTGTTTTATTTGGTCGCAACAGTAACCCTAAAATCTGCAGAAATTATTAGCCTGTTACATGAATGAAAGAACCGGGGTAATATGAAGGCGAACAGTTGTCTTAAGACCATATTCCTTAAAAGGGAGGTTGAGCCTGTCCAGATAGTTTTCAAAGGCTCTTGATTTCCCTACCACCTTCTCTCTTCCCACCTTCATTCTCACCAAACCATACAGGTGGCATGGAGCGTCACTGTTCCACGGTTCATGGTCTGCAGGGGTGCTGAGGCATGTGTTAACACGTGGAGTTAAGGCTAGCTGTGGGTTGAGCAAATGTTTAGTTCAACTCTCCAGTTAAGGAGAGAAAAGGGAGATGTAGTGAGTGGTGCTGTGACTTGCCTAAGGGTAGCGAGCTGTATTGTAGGAAATTCTGTGAGTGTGCCAGGTATCTTCTTCTTCCAGTGGAGGAAAGAATGTTACACACAGAATAATTCCTTTTTGACTATATATTCAACTGTTTCAGGGAGAGTTTGTCTTTTGTTTAAAAAAAAAATTTTTTTTTTTTTTGGCCAGATCCCATGGTTTTATTAGATTAAAGCATCATTATTATTTTTATTATTTATTTTTTTAGTGTGTAGAGGGGCAAAGGGAGAAAGAAAGAGAGAATCTTAACCAGGCCCCATGCCTTCTCACAGGGCCCAGGCTTATAAGTAACCCTGAGACCATAACCTGAGTCAAAATTAGGAGTCTGGCTCTTAACCAACTGAGCCACCCAGGCACTGCAGATTAAACCATTATTTGTAAACCCCAAATGTGTGTCCTGGTTGCTGGGAACAGGTTGGTAAGCAGGACATCATGGCTCCTGCTACTGTGAAGCTTCTTGTTAAGTGGTGGAAAGTAAGCAAGTAGATGAATGGTTTCAGGGCAGGATAAGGGCAATCAGTTCTGTAAAAGGGTAATATGATAGAGTTACTGATGGGAGAAAGTGATCGGGACAGAATTCTCTTTGGAGAGATGACTTTGAGCTGACCTAGAGATGAGAGCCATGTGAAGAACCAAGGGGAGAAACCTTCCAGGCAAATGGAACAGCAATTAACAAAAGTCCTAAGGCAAAAATGAAGTTGGTATGTGCAAGAAGCAAAAATGAGAGCAAAGCAGTGTTAGCTGAGGTATTGGTAGGCCTTATGGGCAAGAGCCAGATAGTTTAAGGCCTAATAAAACCACTAAGGAATCAGTCTTGTTTTCTAAGTGCAGTGGAAAGCTACAGAGAGCTTACAGGTAGGGGAGTGCATGGTAGATAGACATTTAGAAAATATAATCTTCATTATCTGAAGACTGGGTTGCAGGGGAACCAAGGTAGCATCAGGGAAATCAGGAAGGAGGTTTTTGCTATGGGCAAGAGGTGATGGAGTTTTCCATCTGTAGTAATAATCAATGTGGAAGATAGTGATAACCAATGTGGAAGATAGAGTAGGATTAGGCTCATTGTATCCTGTATTTTGAAAGAAAAGTAAATAAGGTTTTGGTCTCTTTAGGTGTGAGGAGTTTAGTGGATTTCCAAGGAGGCAGATGAATCCATGGGTCTGGATCTCAGAAGAGGGACCATCAGCTCTAGGAGAATTGGAATATGCATGGCATTAAAAGCCTGGGACTGGATGAAATATCTTAGAATGTGTAGCTAGAGCAGGCAGGAAACCTGGAACCAAGCCCTGCCATGCTGTGACATTTAAAGGTGTAGTAAAAGGGGAAGAAGCAAGAGGAGGTTGGTTTCCCAGTAGCCAAGAATGATTTTCAAGGAGGGAGTGTTCTATTATTTGAGTTGCTTCTGTGAGAATGAGGAAGAATGGGACAGAACAGTGATTGGATTTGGCAAAATGACCTTGAAAAGCAGTTTCTTTGGAGTAGTAGAGACAAAAAGCCTAATTGGAGGCTTGGAAGAGGGGGGAGCTTGTGAAGAAGAGAGAAAGCTGGAAGAGCATGTCAGCCTTTCCAAGGCTGGTGTGTTCAGGATGGGAAGTGCCCCTGCATTTTTAAAGGAGAGAGAGAAAACACAGTGGTTGAAGAGAGGTGGGAAATTTTCAGGAATTAAGATTTATTTATCTATTTTAAAGATTTTATTTATTTGACACACACAGAGAGAAATCACAAGTAGGCAGAGAGAGAGGGGGAAGCAGGCTCCCCGCTGAGCAGAGAGCCAGAATCCGGACTTGATCCCAGGACCCTGAGATCATGACCTGAGCTGAAGGCAGAGGCTTAACCCACTGAGCCACCCAGGCACCCAGGAATTAAGATTTAGCATAGTCAACAGAGATGGTATCCAAAACACAGCCTCTGGCAGATTTATTTCTTCAGAAATATTTAGAAAATACTCATTCAGTAAAGGTAGTCAGTTGGCAAGAGGATGATGATCTTTGTAGCAGCTGTTTTTAAAAGCTGGCCCAACGAAGCTTCCACCTGCGACAAATCCCCACGCTGGAGAAATGACTGGGAGTGGAATCAGTTGAGCAAGGCAGCGACAGAGACACGAAAGGAGGAGAAGGTCCAGACCAACGTGGGGGTGGAGGACAGAGGCTGGAAATCCCAGGAAGCAAGGCGCACATGAAAATGAGCGACGGGCAGTATCAGGCAAGGTCAAGTCCCACACAAAGTTATTATTAGAAAAAGGAGAATAAAGAGCTGACTGTCGCCCCTTGAATAGTGATGATACCCCGGTAACCTGCGATTTCCAAAGCTAAAAAATACTAAGAAAATGACACAAGTCCTGGAAGACCAACACAATCCGAATTTTAAAGCCACAGAAATAAGGCAACAGAACTCAGGAAAGAAGGAGAAAGAAAAAAGTCATTTCAAAAATGGAGACCAAGGGACGCCTGAGTGGCTCAGTGGGTTAAGCCACTGCCTTCGGCTCGGGTCATGATCCCAGGGTCCTGGGATGGAGTCCCTCATCGGGCTCTCTGCTCGGCAGGGAGCCTGCTTCTTCCCTCCCCCCTCCTGCCTCTCTGCCTACTTGTGCGATCTCTGTCTGTCAAATAAATAAAAAATCTTTTAAAAATATTTAAAAAAAAAAATGGAGACCAAACTAGATGCAACACAAGAGACACTATCACAAGAGAAACAGCAGGAAAAGAGGACGATTTCAAGAATGAAAACAAAATTAACAAGAGATAATAAGGAATTGAGAAAAAGTGACCAGTATTGAAGGCAAAGGAAATTAAATAGGAGGGAGATGGAGTCCCAGAGAAGGAGACCAAAGCAAGGGAAGAGAACAAATGGCAAAGGCTACTTGAAGACAACTTCCTGGACATGAAGGATTTGAAACTGTGTGAAAGAGGATTTCATGTGCTTGAGAATATCAGCCTGGAGAAACCAGCACTAAGATAAATCCTAGTAAAACAAAAAATTATTTGGATGTGTAGAAAAAGGAAGCACATGACTTACAAGAGAAAGAAAATTAGAATATCTTAAGACTTTTTCTCCAGCAGCGCTTTATCTCAGAAGGAAATGGTGACATAGTTAGGATTATCAAGGAAATACTAAGCCAAGAATTTTGTGTCCACAAGAACCAGCCACGCAATTTTCCAACTCTCTGGACACTAACTTTCTACCTTGTAATTAGACTCAACTCTGACGGTATCTCCTGGAGTTAGCGTCACATTCTGAGGGTGGAAGGGCCCAGTCCTATAACGCTGCCTTCACTTCATGCTTGAGTCACAAGCACTGGGTCCCCAGGGTACCCATACTTCTCTCCGACTTGACTACAAAGTCTGAGGCTCCCACACACCCTGCTTCCCCTTTCTGTAGTTTGCTAGAACGAAGTATTTACTTAGGGTTGTCAGTTTGTTATAAAGGATATGAGGAAGGAGACACACAAATGTGTAGGCACATGAAGAGGTATAGAAGGGCGAAGCCCCGAAGGGTCCTGAGTGTGAGAGCTTCTGTCCACATGGAGGTGGGGTGGGCTGCTCTCCCAGCGTGTGCTTGTGTTCTCCAGCTCGGAAGTTCTTCCAACCCTATAGTATAAGAGTTTTTATGGAGCCTTCATTATACAGGTGTGATTGCTACATCCTTCCTTGGCCATTGATTAGCTCAGTCTCTAGCCCCTCTATGCTCCCCTGAGGTCTGTATGGAGGTAGGGAGGGGTGGGATGGGATTGAAAGTTGTGCTCCACTGACCATACTGTGGTCTTGCCCGTGACCAGCTCTTGTCCTGCATCTGTTTAGGGACCCCACCACCAAGTCTTTTTATCGGACTACAAAAAGACACTCTTATCACTCCAGAAATTCCAGGGGTCTTAGAAGCTCCTGTGTCAGGAACCAGGGGCAAAGACCAAATGTTGTAACAAAAGATGTTCCTATCAGTCAGGAAATCACAAGGGTTTTAGGAGCTCTGCCAGGAACAGGAACCAGGAACTGGGTTGGGGGGGCGGTGGGCAAAGACCAGATATGTATTTCTTATTATGTCACAATACCGTAAGTTCAGACAGAGAAACAAAAAAGGAAGGAAGCATTTATTTAATTCTATGATTTCTTCAGTCTGGTTAGAATGCTCTGTAAAGAGAAACTTCCCTGTCCAGTGTTTCATTTCTCTGAGGTTCAGTATGTAAAGGAAAGGCAAGATAGAGGTTTGATTTCTTTTCCTCTTTTATTTTTTTTCTTTTCCTCCTTTATTTATACCAGTTTTCAGAATAAATTTATTACCTATGATGGCCAATTAGGATTTTTTGTTTGTTTTTAATGTATCATTAAGATTTCATGAATTTAATTCTCTTTGGTGGTTTTCGTTCTATTAGTTATGATTCTTACTGATCCTCAACTTTGGCCTATAGGTCCCTCTTCAAGTTGGGTCTTGTGCCCTTAAGATGTGATCCTTGACATAATTTTTGGTATTCTCCAAAGTGATTAATCTGAATTTATATATATAAATTTTTCTCTGAGTTTGTATTGTAAATGGAACTATATTACAACTGAAAAGTGATTTGCCTCTTCAGACACTCTTGGGTTAATTATCATTGAATGTGGACAAGTGATTCCGTGTGAATTTTGTTGGGATTTTTCCTCCCTAGGAATAGGAGGTATCGCCAGCATGCCACCACTTACAGCCGTAGCTCCAGTGCCAATGGGATCCATTCCGGTTGTGGGAATGTCTCCACCTCTAGTATCTTCTGTTCCTACAGCAGCAGTGCCTCCCCTGGCCAACGGGGCTCCCCCTGTCATACAGCCTCTGCCCGCATTTGCTCATCCTGGTACGTGACCTGCTCAATCTACAGACTGAATTTTTACATGTGTTTTACTCTTCCTTCTTGCTGAATCTTCTGTCTTCCCTTTCTGATTCTGAGTGGCATTTTGTTCCAGAGGAAACTATCTTCCTTCTTCAAACTCAGTATCTCATTCTTTCCGACATATGAAGTGGGCTGTGCTAGGCCAGAGAAGTAAAGGAGAGTGAAATGATGGATCTGGTACTGTTATGGGCAAAGGTGAACTTGACAGCTAAAGACCAAGAGTGTAATTCCCTTTCCAGGGCTTGACAAGAGCAAGTCAGATTTGAGCAGTAATTGAACATTTTCTATTTCCATATGTCGGTTACTACTTTTCTCCAGCTGCTAGGAATTGCTGATAAACAGCCCATTCCCTTAGGAGTTGGATTATGTGGGGGGGGAAGAAGGGACATTCTTTCCTTTTTTTTTGAGGAGGCACAGTGAATCAGGTGGAAGGGAGAAGGACATTGATTAAATGGCTAGATGCCTTAAGGATAGAGTAGTACCCCTCTCGCTTCATTGAAGGAAAGGATTAGAAAATTCCTGGTGTAGCTAGTTTCATTTTGAGACTTAACTCGAAGGCTTTTCCCTTTAGTGAAAAGAAAGCATAAACTGTAGATGTGGTCTACAAATCTTAGTAAATTCTTATCCAGTGGGGGAAGTATTTTTTTCCAAGATTTTATTTATTTATTTGAGAGAAAGCAGGGGAGGAGCAGAGCGAGAGGCACAAGCAGACTCCGTACTGAGTACTGAGCTCGATTTGGGGCTCGATCCCACGACCCTGAGATCATGACCGGAACCCAAACCAAGAGTCGCATGCTTGACCAACTGAGCCATCCAGGTGTCCCTGGGGGAAGTTTTGTTTTGTTTTGTTTTGTTTTTTTAAGTACTTTGGCTATGTCTGCATAATTTGGTAGTGAGGATGACGTGGGTTTTAGCTATGGGTGATGATTATATTTGAATCATCATTTCTCTGCCTAGCTATGTGGGTTTATTACATCTCTCAGGATCTGTTTTTGAGTTAATAGCCAAAGAATCTGAATATGCTACCATTTTTTCGTTTTTGTTTTTTTAAAGATTTTCTTACCCCACATAATTCACCTTTCATCTGTGACCATGTCCACAGATAGGATGACAGCTGAGAAAATTGTTGGCAGTTGCTTTTCCAGTAGTATCAGTGAATCCACACGCTCTGTCTCATTTCTTTTGTGGCTGATGGTACATGTTGCAAGATTAGTAGGTGGGGGTGAGGAGGATGAGGCTGAGGCTCAGAGTTTTTCCCTGGGACACCGCTGACCAGACTGAATTAGCATCAGACATGAGAGCTGGCCCTCCCTTCCATCCCACAGTGTCAGGCCAGGACCGCAAGGCTCTGACTTTCTGGCTCTGCTCATCTGGAACTTCCGCTCCGTTAGCACAAGTTAAGAAAATGCCATATCCTATGCATTTAAGCTGTTGTTTCTTTAGCTATCAGGATAGATCCCATAAAATGGGATAGGAAACCTTTAACAAAGAGTTAAATCCACGGATTGTAAACAGTTTGACTTAGTAAGGTGATTTCCAG
This sequence comes from Taxidea taxus jeffersonii, assembly GCA_003697995.1. NCBI lineage: Eukaryota > Metazoa > Chordata > Mammalia > Carnivora > Mustelidae > Taxidea > Taxidea taxus. The sequence goes on along the minus strand of ML104691.1, from coordinate 181,662 downwards.
CAGAAATCAGCAAATCTGGAAAAATTTTTGGCAAGGGGCAGGGAGCAAGGAGGTAATAACTCTTTGGAGTCCTGGCTGATAAGAGAAGAATAATTTTTGCCTCAGATTTGGTGATTGTGTATTCTCATTTTCATGAGTAGGGAAATGTTTCTTTTCTTCATGGGATTAAAATTTTTCAGCATTTATTTATTTTTACAGCAGCCACATTGCCAAAGAGCTCTTCCTTTAGTAGATCTGGTCCCGGGTCACAGTTAAACACTAAATTACAGAAGGCACAGTCATTCGACGTGGCTAGGTAAGTGTGCTTGTTTAGGTAAGTGTGCTTATTTTTATTTTTTTTATTTTTTATTTTTTAAATTTTTTTTAATTTTTTTATAACCATATAATGTATTATTAGCCCCAGGGGTACAGGTCTGTGAATGGCCAGGTTTACACACTTCACAGCACTCACCATAGCACATACCCTCCCCAGTGTCCATAACCCCACCACCCTCTCCTGACACCCCTCCCCCCAGCACCCCTCTGTTTGAGTGTGCTTGTTTTTAAATGGGCAGTTGGGCTAAAGCCATTATCTGATTAACTCCTAAAACTGAAAATGAATTAAGTACTTCTTTATTATCTTCTATTTTGTAGGATGCCAATAATTAGTTCTGGATAATGTTACCAGGTTTTATCACATACATGTTACAGAGATGATAAAGAACATGACATTTCTTCAGAAAGCTTTGGGTGTTTTTTTTTTTAGCAAGGAAAACAAATAGGTACCAGTTTTACTAATGTTTAAACATATTGAAATTGAACTCCAGGTAGGAGGGGAAAATAACTATTTTGTATTAATCATTTAAGAGTTTATGTATAAAAATTTTTAGATGAGGATTAGAGCCACAGTTTGCCTTATTTTTAATTCTGTCTCAGATAATCTCATGGAATCTGTGTGGTTTGTTACTGAAACCTTATTTAAAACCACCTTTTGTGGAATGAATTAATTCAGATTAGTGGACAGACGTTACTAATCAAATACCTGGCCCAATTTTGGCAAAGCTAATATGACCTTACTGCTTATATTTTGACCAATCTTGGTTTCACATGCTCTTCTTATTTTTATTTCCTTTTACTTCTTAATTTCCCCCTTGCATACTGTTGTACTAGGATGAAAAGTTAAGTCTCTTTGTAAGCCATCTTGGAACTATTGCAGTTAAAAGGGTTCATAAATGAAGATGTTTCCATCTTTTCTTGTTTTAGTCCTCCTTAGAAATCTTTCCTAAGTAAACCAAGTCATTCTCCCACTTTCAGGAGAAGAGTGTATAGAACATAGTTGAACAATGTATAACCCTTTACAAAATGATTTACAGGAAATCTATAAGCTGAAAAGCATCATGCCGAATGCTGATTTATGCACAGTATAGCTCTTGGAATGCTCACTGTCTTCCCTAAAAGATGACTCCATTCTTCCATGTTGTAGATAAGGAGGAAGCCCAGAGACATTAGTCATTTGCCCAAAAAAGCCCAACTCAGAAGTGGCAGAGCCAGGAGTTTGAACTGAGTTCTTTCTGATGTTAAGGCGGGAGTTCTAACCATGAAAGTTTGCTCCGGGAGCTTGATTGAATGGTTGTATGACATTTGTGTTCCACTCAGTTAAGGTTTTACTCCCAAGATTCCCCGAGAGGTTAGAATCCTCACTGATGGTTTACATTTTACCACCAGGCAGAGCTGAGATGTATACCAACACTGAATTCCTTCTTTCTTAGTCTTTCTCCTTTGCGGTGCTTTAGTTTGGGGTTTTTGTGTCTCTTCCACAAGAGATTTTCAGATCTGCCTTAAAATTGATTTGTGACAAAAAAAAAAAAAAAAAAAATTGATTTGTGACAGATGAATGAATAAGTAATTGGTATCAGCAAACATTAATGTTGTTAAGACAACTGGTGTTGGGGATTTTTTGGGTAGTCATCTTTCTAATAATTTAAATTTCCAGCAGATTTTTAGAATGTGGCATCTAGTTTTTGGTTACCTGTTAGTGAGGTGTTCAGTGCATTTAAATTTTCGGGGAAGTCTCAGCAGAAAACTTGGACTTGATAAGTATAATCTGGGGCGGCTTCTGGGTGCAACACCCTGTATTCCTGGGGTGCAGGGGAAAGATAATTAGCTTTTGACAAGTAGGCAGGAGTTGGAATCAGCAAAATATTAGTTAGTTTAAAATGAGAGAGTTGGTGTGGAATTACTCACAGCAGAATCAATCTTGGTAAGTGTTTTTTATTAAGAAATGTGTAAGAATTGAAAAGTGGATATAATTAGATACTTTTCAAGTGTTCGGGAATTGTTTAGTATGCTTTATGGAGTGTGTATTACAAATATGAGTGCATAGATAACATATATAAGTGATGACTAAGAGGTTTAGTTTATTATTAAAATTTTGCTTTTATATATGAGAAACAGTTATTTTTGTTGAAATCAGAGGAAATTGCAAATGGGACATTAGTTATAATCTGCCCTGGAAATGGAATGCTATTTTTTACTGAGCGCTTAGCCATGTGTTTAAATTGTCCGGTTTAGACACAGGCTCTGACAAGCCGTAGGTGATAGTTGTGTGGAGCTACCCTGAGACCTGATCACTAAGGAGGTTGTAGACCCCAGTGACTGCTGGTAGCTGTTTCTGTGGCTCAGCAGGGAAAGCTCAGTCCTGGATTGCAGGGGAGAAAGAAAAGCTCCTTCCATTACTTCCCCCTGATTTGCCATGACCCTGGGTATGTTCTGTTCACTCTCCATTTGTGGGAATTGAAACTTCCCAGAATGAAATGGTTCCCCTTCATTAAGAAGTTAATATATTTTGGGGCGCCTGGGTGTCTCAGTGGGTTAAAGCCTCTGCCTTCAGCTCAGGTCATGATCTCGGGGTCCTGGGATCGAGCCCCGCATCGGGCTCTCTGCTCAGCGAGGAGCCTGCTTCCCCCTCTCTCTCTGCCTGCCTTTCTGCCTACTTGTGATCTCTGTCTGTCGAATAAATAAATAAAATCTTAAAAAAAAAAGAAGTTAATGTATTTTGCTCAATAGAAAGTTACAAATATTAAAGAATGAATAGCTTTATTTTTTTTTTAAAGATTTTATTTATTTAACAGAGAGACAGAGATCACAAGTAGGCAGTGAGGCAGGCAAGGGTGGGGGGAATCAGGCTCCCTGCTGAGCAGAGAGCCCTATGTGGGGCTCGATCTTAGGACCCCGAGATCATGGCCTGAGCTGAAGGCAGCGGCTTAACCTTAACACTGAGCCACCCAGGAGCCCGGAATGAATACCTTTAAAGGAAGTCATTCTGTTTGCTATCAACATTGCTTTTTAAGCCAAAAGAGAATTGTTCTAGACGTTTGGAGAAGCCTGGGCACTAGTGTATCACTTCAGTGACAAGGAGATTTTTCTGTATTTTGTAGAACCTTTAAATTATGACTCGTATCAGTAGCTTGGAACTGTCACTTGGTCTGCTGTGTTTACCCTCGATTCTGGAAAAAAAGAAAGCATGTCTGTTTTGAGAGAAATGTTTCTAACCTTAAAATGCAGAAATACTCATTATAGAAAATCCAGAAGTAGTGATTAGGAAGTGAATAAAATGGTAAAGCTGTTTTCTAGGGAATTTCTTAGTTTACTGGTGTTAAAAAATGTAAATATGTTCCTCATTGCTCATCCTCTTTCCCCACAGCGTCCCTCCCGCGGCAGAGTGGGCCGTCCCGCAGTCATCCAGACTGAAATACAGACAGTTATTCAATAGTCATGACAAAACTATGAGTGGACATTTAACAGGTATTTACGGATGAGAATTAATTTAGTGAAAAATGATTTTGATTCCCAATGCAGATGGCTCCCAGATGTTGGACCATAGATAGTCTCCAAATGCCGTTCTCTCTTTGCTTTTTTTCCCAAAACAGGGTTTTCGTTGTCCTTCTTGTCTTGAGTGCTTGTCTCCTGATAACGCCACAGGTACTTTCTTCTCCAGTGCCTTAGGCTTTGAGCCGGGTGCTTCTGGGTAAATGGAACATAACCCAGGGTCCTGCTGCACAGTGGCCACCACTAGCCTGCACATCAGAGTGCTAACGCAGAAGCACTGCCGTAAGCGCAAACTGGTTCAGGTTCTGAAGTCCCGCTTTGTACAGGAACTTGAACCTGTCTGCTCAGAGAGCCCGTGTTTAAGGCATCTTGCAGGCTGCAGGTAATTGGTTGGGAGTTTTGAACCTGCCTCTGCTGTTAACTAGCTTGGTGGTCAGTTTACCTACTTAGATCTTACGTATTGTACGAGAGGTCAGAGTTAGGTTATACGAACTCTGTGGATTTAAGAAAAAAAAATGATTTGGTTATCTATATCACTGGAAAGGATTTTAGGATACTATCCAGAGGTGTTTCTAATGAGGACTGCTAAACACTTAATCGAGAATTATAAAGAAAAGTGTGATTTTAATAAGGAGAATAGATACCTCTGATCTGAACATTGAGAAGGGAAGAATTGTGACTGCCCTTTAACAAATACAGAAGGAAGGAGAATGAGTTTTCCTGAAGTGGGGAAAGATATTTTAAATTTCTGAGTCTTACTATCTTTTTTTGGTGCTATCACTTACAATTGTAATTTTTACTTCCAAAAGAAAAGTTCATCTGTTAAAAAATATCGGGGTTGGGTGAGATTTGGGAGGGTCTGATCTAATCTTGAGCCTTATCCCTAATAAAAGGATCTCAGCAGTCTTCTCAAATAAGTATATATTTATGTCCAAGGGGGGCAAGTTGTAATTATACACAAATTTTCTAAATGCCATGCTCACGCTGCTAAAACATAGCTGTCATTTTTATGCATACCGTGGGAAACCAGTCCGGCTTATACAGGCACTGAAGGAATATTCAGTAGTACAGTTTTGGTTTTTTTTTTTTTCTTTTTTTTTTTTTTTTTTAAAGATTTTATTTATTTATTTATTTGACAGAGAGAGAGAGAGAGAGAGAGAGATCACAAGCAGGCAGGCAGAGACAGATGGGGAAGCAGGCTCCCCGCCAAGCAGAGAGCCTGATGCGGGGCTCAGTCCCAGGACTCTGAGATCATGACCTGAGCCAAAGGCAGAGGCTTAACCCACTGAGCCACCCAGGCACCCCTAGTAGTCCAGTTTTTAAGTGTAATTCTGCATGGTCTGTCTCACACCAGTGCTCCGTACAGACGCAGAACTATGTTGTCAGTGAATCTGCGAACAATTCTTCTAACCATTGTTGATGTCTGCTGTGAATTAATTAAAATAGTATTCCGATGTGACATTGATGCAGCATTCCTCTTTCTTGGTAGGATCTTCATTTTATGAATGAAATGCAGTGTCTTCATCCCAGAGATAATGATGCAAGGACTTAAGTATTTAGAACTTTTAGTATGTGAGATAGACAGTAAAATTTGATGTATACCCAAATGAGCAGATTTTGTTCATGTTTATCTGCGTACTTAACTCTCTGAGCTTGTGACACGAGCTCGTCTGCTGTGGGAAGTGAGCTAATCTAGCAGCGGCACAGTTGACCCCACTGATTACTGGAGTTCATTTAGCTGATACACCTGTTGGGGGGGGTCCCCCTAGTTCCTTCTCAACTCGATGTGTTTGCTACTTCACACTATTAAGAGAGACAGTTTTAAAAAATAGAGTCCAGGGACGCCTGGGTGGCTCAGTGAGTTAAACCACTGCCTTCGGCTCAGGTCATGATCCCGGGGTCCTGGGATCGAGTCCCGCATCGGGCTCTCCGCTTGGCAGGGAGCCTGCTTCTCCCCTCCCCGCTCTGCCTGCCTCTCTGCCTATTTGTGTGATCTCTTTGTCAAATAAATAAATAAAACCTTAAAAAAAATAAATAAAAAATAGAGTCCATTCTTTAATCAAGATAATGTAATGTAATGCAGCTAAAGAATTCTGACAATCCTCTCAATGCTAGCCTCTCAAAGAGAGATTTTATTAATCTTGCATTCTGAAACAATGAATATGCTATTTAGTTATTCATATATTAATCACAAAGGCTAAAGTGTTAAGCATTGTTTGAGATAAAGCATTAACTCTAATCATTTCTCTCTTTCCTGTGCGTGCTTCCCTACCCAAACCTGGGTGCCCACAGCAGGGCTTATGAATGGGGGATTTCTGTTTCCCCCCATAATGTTTCCACAGGAGCCAGTACCCCAAACTGATATCCCTCTATGGATGTGGGCTTCCACAGGATAGTTCTCCATACTCGAGAGTTCAGTTTTATGCTGTTCTGTTAGGCTGGGAGGCCGTGCTGGCCATCTCTTCTGTTGTTACACAGCCTTGTCTTAAGACGTACAGAGTCAAGTATTAGAATGCAAGAGACAGCTGTGGTCCTCTAGTGTGGTAGTTAACAAACTTCTTCTATAGAGAACAAAACCATAAGCATATCAGGCTTTACATTTTGTCTGCCACAGCTACTCAGCTGTGCCCTTCTAGTACAAAAGGAGCCAGGGATCACGGTCCAGTGAATGGGCATGGCAGTATTTCAAGTAAACTTCATTTACAAAAACAGATGGGGGACCAGATATGGCCTGTGGGCTGTGGCTATCTACCAGTGCTGCTGCAGGTCATTCCCCTCAGTTAGAGAGGAGGGAACTTAACTCTTAGAGAGTGAAAGTACCTTTGTTAATGTCATATGCCATTGGGGAGTGGGAAGAGTTGGGACTGGAATCCAAGTCTCCTGCTGCCCATCCAGGCCCAGGACGAGTTCTTTTTATTTATTACTACACTTTTTATTGGTAGTAGGTCAAATACTCTCTTCCTTTTATGCAGTTCTGAAGTGGAGAGAATTGTTACAAGTATCAATTAAAGCATTCACCAAAGTTTTGCTAATTCTACTTTAATCTTCCAACATGCTAAGTATAATATTAGAGACTAAACAAAATAATCATTGTACTTTCCTCATTCCAGTGTACCACAGAACTTCTAGAGCTTTCACATTAATTTAAAGATTGCTTCTCAGAGACTCCTAGTACATAGACACCAATACATGTGCAACCACACACACACACACACAAACACACACATATTCCTCCAACAGGAATGTGCACATATGTTTTCCAAAACCTAGAAGGTTCGCTGTTCATAGTAGTCTCAAACTGAGAACTATCTGAATGCCCATCAACAGAATGGATACATAGATTGTTACATGTTCACAAAATGATACACCACACAGCACTTAGGGTTCATGTCCTACAATTACATACAGTATATGGAACCAAATAAGCCAGACTTAACAAGGGCTCTTAGAAGTTGGGCTACACTTGGTTGGGGGGATGACTAGAAGGGAGCTGGAGCTGGGGTTCCTGCATGGCTCAGCTCTAGCTGGTGAGATAGAGCCCTGCATTGGCTCTGCACTGGGCGTGGAGCCTGCCTAAGATTGTCTCTCCCATGCCCCTTCTACCCCGCACCTCCCCTTCTCTAAAAAAAAAAGGAAAGGGAGCTGGTTAGGGTCTCTGGGGTACTGTTTCACAGTCTAGGTATGATTTACTTCACCATTTTCAGTTTGGAAAATTAAGCTGTATACCTGTACACGTATAAACACATATGTATATGTTTATGTGTGCTTTTCTGGCCATATTTTATATGTAAGTCAAGGTTAAATTTTGTCTATAATACTAACTACCATTAATTGAGCATTTTTTATGTGTGACCACTATCTTAAGCTACATGTTATAGTTCCTTATTTGATGGAGCACAGACTCATAAATCTGGAAAGGACATCTGAAATGAGAAAACTGGGTTCAACGAATGAGGAAATTGCCTGCCCGAGTCTCGTGGCACGTTCTTGGGCACTTCCTGTGCTGACACATTGGGGGTGATTCTCAGAGGTCTCTGACTGCTCCTGCTTGCTTTGCAAAAACACATCCACGTGAGTGCTTTTTTGATGAGGTGCCACTGGAAAAATGAAACAGCTGAAAGCAAAAAATTATACTTGGCAGTCTTCCCAACAAAATCTTGACAGCTCTCCATTCCTTCGTCCATCAGTCATCCCGGGACCACAACTTGAGCGTCAGTGATGGATAGAAGACATATTTGTCTCTCTCCAGCACTGGTTTATTTCAACACTCAAAATTTCGCACTGTAGACTTTATCTGATATCTAAGCTCAGTTTCATGCCAGAGGTGAAGATGTTTACAAGTACTTTAAGAAACGAGAGGTGATTTGAAGAGCAGAGTTGGAATTCCAGGCATTTTTTATTGCTAACATAAGAAATGATTGTGATATTAGGCATTTGTGCAGCCTTGAGCAAGACCTTTTTCTTTTTTTTTTTTTTTTTAAGTCTGTAACGAAACAGTTACAAGAGTTGTCCTCTCTTAAGTCCTTCCTCCTATAAGATTCTCTCAGTCTTCTCCAATAATGGTCCTGGTAGAGACAGCAGACGGTGGCAGAAGATGCTGAGTTTAGAGAAAATAAGTTTCAGCTTTGTAAATAAAAGCCTGATACAAATAGAGATGATAATCTGGATCAAAGGGCAGGTTCCATTTTGAAACTTTAATCTTTTACATACTCTTTTTTCATTAAACATCCATTTAACAAGAATTTATTGAGTAGATGCTGGATTTTGCAGTGTGCATTGTTTTTTTTTTTTTCCTCTTTTCATTGGGGCTTAATTTCCTTGTGAAAAAGCCCCTTGGGTACTAGCAAATATCGTATAAAGCACTGTGATTGCATGAGATTGCATAGTGCTTTATGTGCACAACACTGGGCTTCCTGGACAGTGAAGATTTGCTGATTCATCTTTATATTTTTTCCCTGGTTTCTGTTTAGGTCCCCAAGCAAGAACTATTCTTATGCAATCAAGTTTGCCACAGGCTCAGCTGGCTTCAATATGGTAAGGAATGAAAAGTTCCTTGTTTTGTATGAAGTGGCTTAAATTGGTATGGTTTTATGGGTCTTTAGATTAATACCCATATTTATAGGTGGGGACGTAGGAATTATGCTTAATTTTCCAGCCATCTGTGATGATTACCTCTCTTACTCTTTCCCCTTTTTGATTTTGAAAGATACAGAAGCAGAGAGATTAATAAATTCTCTAGAATTCATAACACAGTTTAAAGTAAGTCTCAACTTGTGACCAGTCCTGGTTCTCCCCTCCTCCTTCCTGATTATTTTAAGCCAGAGCTCAGTAATTATATTTCATTTTCATCTGCCGATATTTTAGCTTGTATTTCCAAGAGATAGGGATTGTTTTCAAGAGGACTATGATACCAGTAGGCCACCAAAACATTTTTTGTTTTTTTAAAGGTTTTATTTATTTATTTGACAGAGATCACAAGTAGGCAGAGCACCAGGCAGAGAGAGAGGGAGAAGCAGGCTCCCCACTGAATAGAGAGCCCCATGTGGGGCTCGATCTGGGATCATGACCTGAGCCAAAGGTAGAGGCTTTAACCCACTGAGCCACCCAGGCGCCCCAGTCCACCAAAACTTTTTAATAGTAATTGTTATCATTAAGTTAATCAGATACTGACCAGATTTGTTAGATTGGCTCCTAATTTTTTGTTGTTGTCTTATTCAGATAAATCTGTATTTTGCATCAGTTGGTTGACACATCTTTTAAGTGTTCTATAAACTCCTCCTTGTTCTTTAACCCCCCGAGAAAGAAAAACCTAGATTGTTTATCCTGTAGTTTCTTCTAGTCTGTCTTTTGGTGGTTGCATCCTTGGGTTCATTTATTCCTGTGTTTCCTGGAGATTGGTAATTGGATCTAGAGCAGGGTTTCTCCACTTCAGCACGACGGACCCTTTGGGCCTTTTTGTTGTGGGGGGGCTGTTCCGTGTATTGTTGTGGGGGGCTGTCCCCTCTTTGCCCCCCCCTTTTTATGCCCCAAAAATTCCCCCCCCCCCCCCCCCGTTCCGACAATTTGCAATGTCTCCATGTGTTGACAAATGTCCCTTGGGGGACAAAATCATTCCACTCGTGAGAACCACTCATCAGATTCAAGTTTGATTTTTTTTTTTTTTTTTTTTTTTGGCAAGACTATAGCAGAGCTATTACAGTGTACTTTCATCAGAAGGCACATAAATGTCTATTTCGCAATGACTTTTTTCTTTCGGAGAGAGAGGGAGGGAAGGAGGGTGAGGGAGGGACAGAGGAGAGAGGGAATCTTCAGTGGGTTCCTTACCCAGCACAGGGCCCAATGTGTGGCTCAGTCTCACAACCCTGAGATCATGACCTGAGCGGAAACTAGTGGTGAGATGCTGAACTGACTGCGCCACGCAGGTACCCCTGCTTTGTAAGGATTTTTAAAGGTTTTTAATTTTTAATAGGTTTTGATTACGTCAATTGCGTGATTCGAAGTTCATGATTTTGCCATAGAGGGCCCATTGAGACGATTGCTCCATAAGTGGTCACACTGTAGTGCCAGTCCCTTCACCCATCCTGGTCCCTTCTGCTCTGTATTAAGGGGTCTTCCTTTGAAATAGAATAATAATAATAGACCAGGTAATAAACATAATATGTTAATATTATTACCAGTTACATATTTATATAAATATATTTATAAATAGTTATATTTATATATAATATTTTTATTATAAATACCAGTTAATATGACACATCCAGATCTCTCTAAGTCTGAGTATGTACCAGTATCCTAGGACCCTCTGAAATGTAAACTTGAGAGCTAACATTTATGGAGGTTGATTGGTAGTTTATTAGGTGTTCTCATGACACTAGAGTATATTGAAATGCTTAAGTATTTCCTTTATAAGCTGCCCTCTTTGGAAAAAATACTTGAGTCTTCTCCTACTAGAATGTTATTATATTCCCTTTCTACACAATGAAAAGATGTTTTAATGAAGTGTTTACAGCCATTATTTAGGCAAGAATGGTGGTGGTGGGGGAATCCCACCTGCCTTCTAATTGTATTTGCCAGGGAGTGGCCGGGGAGGGGATGGAGGAGAAGCTGATGAAGAACAGGCAGGGGTCTGGCATCTGGAAATACAAAGCTCGAGGGACAGAAAAGAGATCATCGGTTGCCAGGGTCCATGCGCAAGGCAAAGGGCTAAGAAATGCAGAAGTTTTCCTGGTGGTGGAACTGTTCCGTATATCGGGATACACAACGGAATCAATCAAAACTTGCAGAACTGTACTCTAGAAGGGGCAAATGTCACTGCGCAGCCATTATACTTTATAACAAAAACTGGCTTATGCCACTCAAGGAAATTTCAGATTTCAGAGGGATTTCTTGATTTATGGTATCAGCAAAGCCAGTGTCCCAATCTTGTATCTGAACGGTTGGCATTCTGGCAGACATCTTTGTTGTCTTGCATCTTCTTGTGGTGCCCAGAGGTGATTAAAGTAAAATCCTGTTCTTAGATTTGCTGGAAAAATCTGTTTACTCTCATTAGCTACTAGGGCAAGCTGATTATGAGGAATGGTAGCCATTGGATCTTGAGACTAAGGAGCAGCAAACATCTTGACTCTGGCTGAAAGCTGTGAAGATCCGCCCTTGGAGGTCTAGATCAACTGTTGGCCAGCTAATCTAAAGGAGTAGAACTTGGCCTGCACCTTTGTTTGTAACTGAAGTTTTACACCCATTTACTTATTTATCTGTGGCTGCCTTCCTGCCAAAGGGGCAGAATTCAGTGTGAATAGAGACCACGTCTTGTGAAGCTTTGATGTTTACTCTCTGACCCACTAGTTTGCTGAGCATAATGTTTAAAGACACATAGAATGTGAGTATGATACGTTTTAAATGCACTGGCAAGGCTTGAGAAGAGTATAATTATAATCATAGTTAACATTTGCTGAGTGCTGGACACCATCCCAGCGATTTGGATTGTCTCATTTTATCTTTGCCGCAGTACTACGAAATAGGTACTATTTTTATAAACCGAGACACAGAGAGACTCAACTGGCCCAGAGTCAGAATAAGGAAACAGAACATCTCAATCACTTGTGAATAGTAACACACATGCATTTTCATGAAACTAGAATATGGTTAACTTCTTGTTGAATAGGAATCTTTCTGACATTGATCAAGATGGAAAACTCACAGCAGAAGAGTTTATCTTGGCCATGCACCTCATTGATGTCGCTATGTCTGGCCAACCACTGCCACCTGTCCTGCCTCCGGAGTACATTCCACCTTCCTTTAGGTAAGGAGCACTTCGCTCTTACAAGAAATTGTGTATCTGGTATGTGAATTTCAGACTGGGCTTTGTTGGCTGTGTCTCTTTTAGTCATTTTTAATTCCTGGCAAGGAAATGAAATATCCATGAATTCAAGAAAATGTTCTTATCTAGGTCCTGTGTTAATCTTGGGTGCGTTCTGCTCTTTAAAGTACTTATAGTCTATTAGTAAAACATCAAAAAGTTGTCGATTTTTGTACCAATCTATCTAGTCAACGTTTACCAAAAATTTTAGCAGTTAAAGTGAAACTGTGTTAACCCATACGTAGAAACTGAGGCAGGGAGATTCTGCCTGTGAATTCTACACATTGGTTAAGTAACAAAACACGGGCAGTGTAGAAATTACGATTAGGAAGGTAATTAAAGAAAATTATCCTGGTCCAAAACACAGTTTCAGCGGAGTTGTCAAGAGAGTAGACCAAAGTCCAGTTGGGAGGCATGTGCAGTGACTCATATCCTCTGCCTTGATAAACCACACACACCTCCCCTCCCAGACTACGACGTCTCATGGCTTTAACTTTAAAAGGCATGTATGAAATCTTAAGCACAAAGAAAGACAAATAAGAGTTTCTGTCCTGATGCTGCGGGGGTAGGGGTAGATCCCCATAAAGGTAAGAGAAACAGTGCCATGGCTGTCAGTGCGTGCATGAAGCGAGCTGAGAAATCTGGCTGTCAGAAGACACCGTAGCTGGACACTTTGCCCGCAGAGTCTGACAGCTGCATGGGTCATTCACTGCAGGAGTCTCAAGACTGGAAGCTGATAAAAAAGCATTAATGAAAAGGTAGATTGCTTTTAAAGAGGAAGGTTAATGGTTTAAGGTGGAACGAACCAGTAAACTAAACGATTTGTTTTAGGGACTGTAAAGTATAATGTTTCATGTGTTTATTATGAGATAAAATGGATAGAAAGACTTTGTAAAGGGAAAAGAGGTGCTCCCCACTCAGCTGAGCTGCTCGTCGTCCCTTGGTGGATTTAGTGTTCCATAAAAGGGTAGTGATAACCACAGTGAGCACTTGACTGTGAGCCAGGCACTGTTCTAGACCACAGGGTGGTTATTCACCAGTTCAGTCCTCTGGAATTGCCCTGATTTTGGTGATGGCTGTAGACATTTGAGCAAGCTGGGCGCTCTAGAGTGTGATGATTCTCACATAGTCATTTTTTAAAAACTCCTTGTAAATGAGGGGGGCCAAATCTTTATCTTTTCCTCACTATAAGTGAAATTTACTCCATGATGTGGCATACTCCTCAACAATTCTTTTCCATGATTTGCTCAGTTCTACCTGGACCGCTTTCTCTGATTGTTTTTTTCTCTTCTTTTACACCATTGCAGACGAGTTCGATCTGGCAGTGGTGTATCTGTCATTAGCTCAACAGCAGCGGATCAGAGGTTACCCGAGGAACCAGTTTTAGAAGATGAACAGCAGCAACTAGAAAAGAAATTACCTGGTAAGGCTGTCTTTATATCATATGAGAGATGTGCTACCTCTGAGACAACAATGGAGGTAAAAATACATTTAGCTTCTGACATTCTTGCTGTGTTCCTTTAGCTCACCTTAGTCCGAAAGCAGATGCTCTTGATATGCTTTTGGATTTGAATATATGTAGAGAAAATAAGAATATTATGTACTTGGCTAATGCATCCTTGTTTATTTATTTATTTATTTTAAGATTTTATTTATTTATTTGACAGAGAGACACAGCGAGAGAGGGAACACAAGCAGGGGGAATGGGAGAGGAGAAGCAGGTTTCCCACCGAGCATGGAGCCTGATGTGAGGCTCCATCCCAGGAGCCTGGAATCATGACCTGAGCGGAAGGCAGACGCTTAACAACTGAGCCACCCAGGCAGCCCCCTTGTTCTAACTTTTAAATTAAAGTCTGATTATTTACCACTAAACAAAAATTTCATAAATGTTATTTATAAAACACTCAAATGGGGCGCCCGGGTGGCTCAGTGGGTTAAGCCTCTGCCTTCGGCTCAGATCATGATCCCAGGGTCCTGGAATCGAGCCCCACATCGGGTCCTCTGCTCGGCAGGGGGTCTGCTTCCTCCTCTCTATGCCTGCCTCTCTGCCTACTTGTGATCTCTCTGTCAAATAAATAAATAAAATCTTTAAAAAAAAACAAACACTCAAAATTGGTACACCTTTATGGCACTTGCTCAATATGAGCAGTATAGAAATTGCATGTGAAATTGCCTACTATTATTTTCTCCTGTTGTTATAAGAGAATTGGAAGCTCCTTAATGACAGAAAGCTATTTGAAATTTAATATGAACTATTTTTAAAAATCCTCATTTATAATAATAAACCTATCACACTTTTAAAATGTGCTAAGGTGGCTATGAATTATTAATGAGGAAATGATCATTGATACTAAGAAGCAAGTGAAATTTATTATTGGAGTTTCTTTATATTAAATACTTTGTCAGTGTCATGTAGCTGCATTTAAAGTGCTCAGTGGTTAATTGACCTGCTCAGGACACTAGCTCCTCCAGTTTCCTCTTTAAATTAGTTTTTGTTCACTGATAAACTTCTTATTGAAAATGTCCTTGGGGGCACCTGAGTGGCTCAGTTGGTTAAGAATCTGCCTTCAGGGGCGCCTGGGTGGCTCAGTGGGTTAAGGCCTCTGCCTTTGGCTCAGGTCATTGAGCCCCGCATCAGGCTCTCTGCTTGGCAGGGAGCCTGCCTCCCCTTCTCTCTGTGCCTGCCTGTCTGCCTACTTGTGATCTCTATCTGTCAGGTAAATAAATAAAATCTTAAAAAAAAAAAAAAAAAGAATCTGCCTTCAGCTTAGGTCATGATCTTGGCGTCCTGGGATCGAGCCCTGCAACAGGTTCCCTGCTTGGCAGAGTCTGCTTCTCCTTCTTTACCCCTCCCACTGCTTGTGCCCCCTCTCTCTCCATTTTAAATAAATAAATAAAATCTTGAAAGGAAGAAAAAAAAAGGAAGGAAGGAAAGAGGGAAATGTTCTTGGTGGCTTAGTTGGTTGAGCGTCCAACTCTGGGTTTTGGCTCAGGTCATGATCTCGTGGGTTATGGGACTGAACCTGTTCTCAGTGGGAAATTTGCTTGAGATTCTCTCCCTCTGCCCCTCCTACTGCTTGCGTTCTCTCTCTCTTTCTCCCTCTCAAAAACAATCTTTAAAGAAAATGTTCTTTATGCAAAGCTATGTGTTGAGTACAGTGAAGAACTTAAATATTAAGAACGTGGTCCATACCCTCTAGAAGGTTACCATATGATTGAGGATTTAGGGCATCCATATAAACAATCATCAAAGCAGTATATAAGTGCAATAAATCCCCAAGGACAGATTTACAGATGCACGGCAGAGTTTACTTAATAGATCTTAATAGATCTTAGTAGATCTCTATGGAGGAGCTCACAGTTGTTTTGAGACTGAAAATGAATAGTCATTACAAATGGAAAGGAATAACGTTTCAGGATGATAATAATGGGAATGAAGTCTCATAGGCAAATACAGACAGGAATCCTTTGAATTTGTGATTTTCTTTTCCTCTTGGTGGTAGACGTTCATCTAGAGTTCTGAACAGGAAGTGATGTCAGAAGAGATTTTTGTTCGTTCATACCTTCTTTCAGTGGCCTTGTATTATTTGCCTCTTACGGAGCAGAAATAGGGCCAGATATTGGAGCTAAGTTGTGTAGGGACTTTCAGGTATTTTTTAATTGAGGTAAAATTCACATAACAGAAAGTTGATCATTAAAACACACCAATTCAGTGGCTCAGTTTGGGCTGCCATAATAAAATACCGTAGTCTGGGTGGCTTGAATAGCAGAAATAAATTTCTCACACTTCTGGAGGCCATTAAGTCTGAGATGGAATGCCATCCAGTTTGGTTCCTGGTGAGGCTCTCTTTCTGGCATGGAGATGGGGCCGCCTTTTATGTCCTATCTCCTTTCCTTGGTGTGTGTACACGGGGAGAGAGTAGAGCTATTTCTCTCGTCCTCTTTCTGGTATCCATCCACCCTGTAGCATGTATCATTACATCATTCCTTTCTGTACCTGAGGGGACTTTCAGTTTTAAGGTGGGACGGATGCTGCCTCTTCTGTCGTCACTAAAGGAGCAGGAAGGACAAGAAAACCAGAATTCACTTGCTGGGTTTGATCTCTAATCCTGACGGTAACATGTGAAAGAACGTCTTCCTAAAGAAGTGAAGGTCAAGCCGAGAACGTGGGGAGAAGCCAAGAAAGGATGCTCACGGCTGCAGGTCTCAAGACAAAGTGAGAAGTGACAGTTCTTGAAATAGAGAACGATGGAAATGGCGTGCAGCACGGGCGGGTGATGAGAGCTTCTCTCGTCTGGGGTTGGCTCCAAGGAGAAGCATGTGAGGCCAACACGAAATTGAATGGACACCGCTGAAAACATAAGGGACATGGAGGTTGGGATATTTTTAAAAATATATTTTATTTATTTACTTACTTATTTTGAGAGGGAGAGAATGTGCTTGTGTGCGGGGCTGCATGTGTGACTTGGGGGGGTTGCGGTGTGCAGTTGCGGTGGGATTGGTGCAGAGGGAGAGAGAGAATCTCAAGGAAACTTGTGCTGAGTGTGGAGCCTGAGACAGGTCTTGACCCCATGACCCTGAGATCATGACCTGAGCCGAAATCAAGAGTCGGACACTCAATGGACCGTGTCACCAAGGCGGCCCAGGATTTTTTTTTTCCCCCTTTTAGAAGGAAAATAAAATGGTTGTAAACATTATGCTGGCAAGGATTAGAGAAAAAATGATTGGGAAGTAAGGCTGAAGTTCATAATTGGTGTTCTCAAAGAAGGAAACTGAACAATGGATTAGAAAAAAGTTACTGCAAGTGACCTCCATACTGATGAGGACACAGTTTGATTTCATTATGAAACACAGTATACTCACCCTCCTACCTCTCCTTTCAGAAATCATCTCATTTGTTAAAATAGAAGACACAGCAGCACAGTTACCAACTAAGAGGAGAGATTGGAGGGAGGAGGAGAGGGGGGTCAGTTGCTCAATCAAGGTGATGGCGAAGGGAAGGCATAGGGTAACAGGGAGGGAAGGAGGTTGGTGGTGATGCAGGGTGCCTGTTTTCGAAAGATCCTAAGTGGGGGAGGGGAGAGTATGTTAGCAAAGAATACAGGATTTTTAAAAACTGAGCTAAAATTGGTATATAGTAATAGTTTCGGGTGTACAGCGTAATTCAATATTGCACACACCCTACAACGTGACCACTACAGTGAAGTCTGGTGTCACCATCTGTCACCATCCAGTTGACCACCTTCACCCTCTCCGCCCACCCTCAAGCTCTCTTTCCCTCTGATAACTTCCGTTCTATTTCCGTATCTGAGTTTTGTTTTTTAGATTCCATATGTAAGTGAAATCATAGGGTATATGTCGTTGTTAGACTTAAACTTTACTTAGCATAATACCCGCAAGGTCCATCCATATTGTCACAAATGGCCAAGATTTCCTTCTTTTTGGTGGCTGAGTAATCAGGTGTGTATGTATGTACCACATCTGTTTTATCCAGCCAGCCATCGAGTCACACTTAGGTTGTTTCCATCTCTTGGCTGCTGGAAACAGTGCTATGTTGGTATTTTTTCTAATTAATAGCTTTATTTTCTTCGGGTAAATATCCAGAAGTGGAATAGGTGATAGGTGAGTCATACGGCAGTTTTGGTTTGTTTGTTTAATTTTTTGAGGGACTTCTATACTGTTTTTCTGTGGGGGCTGCACCAGTTCCCATTCCTAACTGTGGGAGGGTACCCTTTTCTCCACAGTCTCTCCATCACTTGTTATTTCTTTTTTTTCTTTTTTAAGATTTTATTTATTTATTTGACAGACAGAGATCACAAGTAGGCAGAGAGGCAGGCAGAGAGAGAGGAGGAAGCAGGCTCCCCGCCGAGCAGAGAGCCCGACGCGGGGCTCGATCCCAGGACCCTGGGACCATGACTCGAGCCGAAGGCAGAGGCTTTAACCCACTGAGCCACCCAGGCGCCCCCACTTGTTATTTCTTAATCTTTTTGGTGATAGTCATTCTGACCAGTGTGAAATGACATCTCCTTGTGGTTTTGATTTGCATTTGCCTGGTGATGAGTAAGAGCATCTTTTTGCGTGCCTGTTGGCCATCTGTGTGGACTCTGCAAAACTGTCTGTTCAGATCCTCTGCCCATTTATTTGTTTTTACAATTTATTTAAGTAATCTCTCATCCAGTGTGGGGCTTGAACTCATGACCTATAGATCAAGAATTGCGTGATTCTCTGAGCCAGTGGGGCACCCCAACCTCTGTCCATTTTTTTTTTTTTTTAATTTTATTTATTTGACAGAGATCACAAGTAGGCGGAGAGGCAGGCAGAGAGAGAGAGGAGGAAGCAGGCTCCCCGCTGAGCAGAGACACCCCCCCCATGTGGGGCTCGATCCCAGGATGCTGAGATCATGACCTGAGCTGAAGGCAGAGGCCCAACCCACTGAGCCATCCAGGCGCCCCCCTCTGCCCATTTTTAAATCAGATTGTTTTTTGTTGACTCGTATAAGGCTTTTAAAAATTTTATTTTGGATATTAGCCTGCTTTCAGATACATGATTTGCAAATTTCTCCTGTTCAAAAGGTTGCCTTTTCATTTTGTTGACGGTTTCCTTCGCTGTGCAGAAGTTCTAGAGTTTGATGTGACTCTGTGTGTTTGTTTTTACTCTCACTGGTACTGCCTTTGGAGTCCATTCCAAAAAGCAGTGTTCCAGTACTGTCAGTGAGTTCACTGCCTATGTTTTCTTCCAGGAGTTTTATGGTTTAGGTCTAACATTCACATCTGTAATCTGTTTTGAGCTCATTTTTGTGTCTGGTATGAGAAGAAAGTGGCCCAGTGTCATTCTTTTGCATGTGGTAGGTGTCAGCACCCTTTATTGGCAAAGACTTTTCTTCCCACATTGTATGTTCATTCTTGCCTTGTTTGTTGTAAATTAATTGGCCATTTAAGCATGGGTTTGTTTCTGGGCTGTCTATTCGGATCCATTGATCTGTATCCACTTTTATGCCAATAATACTGTTTTGATTACTGTAGCTTTGCAGTGTAGTTTGAAATCGGGGGAGCGTGGTAGCTCTAGGTTTGTTTTTTCTTTCTCTCAAGACTGCTTTGGCTATTTGTGGTCTTTTGTGGTTCCACATAAATTTTAGAATTATTTTAGTTCTGTGAAAAGTGCCATTGGAATGATGAATGCCCTGAATTTATACTTTGGCTAGTGAAGACATTTAACAATATTAATTCTTCCAGTCCAGTTCTGATTATGGAAAACTTTTCTGTTTAATTGTGTCTTCAGTTTCTTACTTAATGTCTTACAGTTTTCATTGTACAGGTCTTTCCCCATCTTCATTAAATTTATTCCTAGGTATTCTCTTTGATGCCACTGTAAGTGGGATTGGTTCTTAATTTCTCCTTCCGATAGTTTGTTATAAATGTCTAGAAATGCATCCAGTTTCTGTATATTGATTTTGTATCCAGCAGTTTTACTGAATTATTTGTTCTGAAATTTCCTGGTGTCAAAAAATCAAAAGTTTGTGGGCGTCGTGGGGCTCCTCCGGGAGGCACAGGCCAGGCGGAAGGCTCAGGGAGCTCTGGTTGGCGTTTGCACTACACCTTTCAGATGTGCCTGGATTTTCCTTTGAAAACAGCATGTTGCAAATCCTGACTTCTGGACGTTTTTCGTGTTTCTCGTTTGCAAGTAACATTCGAAGATAAGAAGCGTGAGAATTTCGAGCGTGGCAATCTGGAGCTGGAGAAACGGAGACAGGCGCTCTTGGAGCAGCAGCGCAAGGAGCAAGAGCGCCTGGCGCAGCTGGAGCGCGCTGAGCAGGAGCGCAAAGAGCGGGAGCGCCAGGAGCAGGAGCGCAAACGGCAGCTGGAGCTGGAGAAGCAGCTGGAAAAGCAGCGGGAACTAGAACGTCAGAGAGAGGAGGAGAGGAGGAAAGAGATCGAGAGACGAGAGGTAAGCAGCCATGGAGCCCACAGTGAGCACATGTGTTCTTGCTCCCCTTCTTCCTTAATTAGTCACATAATCGATTAATACCGTCCGGAGCATTTTCCTTATCCCAAAAAGAAATTCCTTCCCCATATGGCAGTTACTCCCCACTCCCCTCTCCTCCTGGCCCTGGGCAGCCACGAATTTCCTTCCTGTCTCTGTGGGTTTGCTTCTGATGGACATTTCACATACATGGAATCACACACTATGTGACTTTTTGTGTCTCGTTTCCACCCAGTATGTTTTCGGGTCCCAAGCTTAGCAGGAGTCAGTACGTTATTCTTTCTTAACGACCGAATAATATTCCATCGCACAGATGGACCGCATTATATCATCCATTCATCAGTTGATGGCCGTTCGACTTGTTTTCGGCTTTGTTGACTAATATGAATAATGTTGCTGAGAACGTTCACGGTCAAGCTCTGGATAATCCAGTCTCGTAACTGCTGATGTCAGTTAAGAATTTCTCAGACTTTCTTTCTCTACATTTATGTGTGTATGTAGAAATAGTAAAGGTGATATGGTGGAAATGTTGGGGGTTTAGTGCAATTTTTTTTAGCCCCTGTAATGGAATCATACAATTATTCTGTGCCCTTTTTTCCCCCACTTTAAAAATATATGTGTAGGAAGTCTTCAGTATATTTGATGGAAGACCTCATAAATTTGGGGCCGTACCTGGACAGGGGCTAAGCCAGTCTTTCCTCTGAATTTCCAGTTTTAGAATATTGCTGCAGAAGCACTGTCATGATTCTTTTGTGTGAATGAAATATATCTTACATATGGGAGATTTTTCTTTATGAAAACACAATACTTTGGTTTCATCTTCTGTTGTAGCTTCAGATAACTTAGAGCAGTAAGCCTCCCTTACTCAGGGAGACACACACAGATACTAATACCGCTTTAATTTCCAGAATGGACAGCCCAAAGGTAGACCACTTTTCCTTTCTCAATGTTTTGCTTTGTTTTGTATTTTTAAGACACTTCAGCGTATTTATTCAGAATTATTTAATGGTCGTTTTCCATGTGCCAGGCATCGGTAGTCCCCAGAGTAGTTGTAGAAAAGTACTTCAGTGTCCTCAGGCCCAAAGGGTGGTTGGAGGACAGGTATATAAGAAGCAGTAACAATGAATAGTGACAGTGACAGGTGGGGGTACCTGGGTAGCTCAGTCGGTTAAGCAACTGCCTTAGGCTCAGGTAATGATCTTGGGGTCCTGGGGTTGAGCCCCGAGGCTGGGAGTCTGCTCTTCTCCCTTTGTCCTCTGCTCCTCCACCTGCTCTTGCTTGCTCTCTCTCAAAAAATAAATAAATAAATAAATAAATAAATAAATAATTTTATAAAAAAGAATAAAAGAGTGCCAGGTACTCTGGACGTGTTTACCTAGCAGCCATCAGTGTCCGCTTTAGAGAGAGTGGTCATTGCCACAGAAATTATGGAAGCTTCTGTGGTAAAAAGAAAATGGATGATTATGGGGGTGAGGGATCAATACATTTTAAAACTTGAGGTAAGTAATTTCTCATTTGATAAAAGAAAGTTTTTGTTTTGGGGGTTATTTTTTGTTTTAGTTTTTTGTTCTAGGGGTTTTAGTGTGACTTTACTAAAGACATTTTTCTTCTCTTTATGAGCCAGTGAATGAGGAAGACAGTTTTTTAAGTACTTCAAACTTTCTTAAAGGCATAAACAATCGAATTCCAATGATGACATGAATCCTGCCTGTCCTCATCTAACTATAATAGCTTTTCTATATATTCTCTTTTTTGCTAGAGAAGGAATACTGTATTTGTGTAAATTTTGTTTTGCTCTTTTGTAATAGAAGTGTTTGCAGTGTGTAACATTTTATCCCTAAATGAAAAGACTTCCTGGATGTTACATTTGCTAAGAGACGTTGTATCATGTCGGGACTAAAAAACTACTCAGTTGTCTGTTTGCACATGCCACAGGCTGCGAAGCGAGAACTTGAAAGGCAGCGACAACTTGAATGGGAACGGAATCGAAGACAAGAACTGCTCAATCAAAGAAACAAAGAGCAAGAGGACATAGTTGTACTGAAAGCAAAGAAAAAGACCCTGGAATTTGAATTAGAAGCTCTAGTGAGTCAACTTCGATTATGCTTTGGGAATACAGTTGAGCCTGGAACAACACGGGGCATATGGGCACAGATTCCATGCAGTCCGCACGCTGCCTGTAATTTTTGACTCCCTAAAACCTAGCTGCTGGTAGCCTACTGTGGACCAGAAGCCTTACTGATAACATAAACAGTTAGCCGACACGCACTTTGTATGTTACATGTATCATATACTGTATTCTTAGAATAAATGAGCTAGAGGTAAGAAAATGTTGATACATTCATACAGAAGCGAACATACATTTGCGGGACTGTACTATTACTTATTGAAAAAAATCCAGGTTTAAGTGGACCCGTGTCGTTTAGACTTGTGTTGTCCAAGGGTCATCTGTTCACCCTGAACCATTAAAAGTG
Organism: Taxidea taxus jeffersonii; assembly: GCA_003697995.1. Taxonomy (NCBI): domain Eukaryota; kingdom Metazoa; phylum Chordata; class Mammalia; order Carnivora; family Mustelidae; genus Taxidea; species Taxidea taxus. The sequence continues at coordinate 159,042 of ML104691.1, read as the reverse complement.
GTAAGAATAATTACTATTTTTCATTTGTTAAAGAATGATAAAAAGCATCAACTAGAAGGAAAACTTCAAGATATCAGGTGTCGACTGACCACGCAAAGGCAAGAAATTGAGAGTACAAACAAATCCAGAGAGTTGAGAATTGCTGAAATCACCCACCTACAGCAACAATTGCAGGTGAGAAAATACACCCATTAAATGCTTTTAGGGTTTACAGGCCTTGCTTTTCCTCATTCATTTCATTCATGCATTCCTATAAGCATCCAGCATTTACCATGTACTAGGTGCTGGGAAGCGAAGATGAAGTAGACAGGAGTCTAAAAAGTAGGCTGTCGAGTAACCAGACTCAACACAGTGTTAGCTGAGCACTGCTGCGTGCCGGCCAGGGGCTCTCAGAGGCACTGAGGGTCCAGCAGTGAACAGGAGAGTCGAGAACCCCGCCTTCATGGAGCAGGGCAGACAGACACTACCGAAAGAAGTTAAGTGTGTCCTCTATTAGAGTATGAAAAGTGCTCCGTAGAGTGAATAGGAAGAGTCCTGGGAAGGAGGAGGGTAGTAGGTTTTTTTTTTAAGATTTTGTTTTTAAGTGATCTTGACACCCAATGTAGGCCTTGAACTCATAACCCTGAGATCAAGAGTTGCACACTCCACTGACTGAGCCAGCCCATACAGCCTAAAGGCAGTATTTTTATTTTTACTTTTTTTAGGATTTATTTATGTATTCATTCATTCATTCATTCATTCATTCATTCAGGGGCGGGAACAGAGGGAAAGAATCTCAAGCAGACTCCCCACTGAGCATGGGACCTGACATGGGGCTCGATCTCATGACCCTGAGATCATGACCTGAGCTGAAACCATGAGTTTTGGACGCTCAGCAGACTGAGCCCCCAGGTGCCCCATCCAGCGCAGTATTTTCTATTAGATGGTGAGGACAGGCTTCTCGGTGAGGGTCCCATCGGAGCAAAGACTTGAAAGAGAAATAGCTAAGTGGTGTGGCTGCCTGGCAGAGCAAGCTCAGGGTGGGGAGACAGCAGCGTGAGCGTTGTGACCTTGTACCCCGTGTTCAGGATGTGGTTATAGCAAGGACACCACTGTGGTTGCAGCTGGCGGGATGGATTATGTAGGACCTATGTTTGGCTCATGTGACTGGCTTTACTGGGATCGTGACAGTGTAAGGAGGTGCGGTTCAGTAGTCTAGGGGCCGTACCAGGGACGGACAGGTGGTGAATAGTTGGGAACATAATGGAATGCCATATGCAGTTCTACTTTCATTGTATTATGTATCCAGTGTTGACCACCAGGTTGCCTTAATACCACCTGGCTTAGTTTCACTTGTTGAGCTGGGAAGGGGCAGTGGGGGGCATCAGATTCATGTAGGTACCGTTCCTGCATATGGCTGAGCATTTTTGAAGTTTGTGATTTTTCTCAGCCTGATGATGTGGAGATTCATCCATATTTCTGAGCAAATCAGTAGTTTGTTCCTTTTTATCCCAGAGTAGTATTTTCCTATTAAGGCATTCACCTGTTGATTGACATTTAGGTTCTTTCCAGTTGGGGACTTTTGTGTATAAGACTACAGTGAGTATTTAATTACAAGTCTTGATGTGGAAATACGTTTTCTTTCTCTTGGTTTAATTTTAGGAGTGCCATTAATGTGTCATATGAATGTATGGTTAACCCTATAGGAAACTGTCAAACTGTTTCCAGGGTGATTGTACCATTTTACATTCTCCCCAGCAGTGTGTGAGTGCTCCAGTACCATGTGAATAGAAGTGGTAAGAGGCTTGGTTTTAAGGGGAAACCAATCATTTTCTGACTATTAATTATGTTAGCTATAGATTTTTTTTAGATGCCCTTTATCCAGTTAGGGATTTTCCTCCTGTTCCTTTTTTGCTGAAGGTTTTTTAAACCATGAATGGGTGTTGAGTTGGGTCATAATTTTCTTTTTCTGCATCTACTGAGATATTCACATGTTTTTTTCTTTTTATTTTGTTCATATGGTGATTTACATTGATTGAAGTTTGAATTTTAAGCCAACCTTCCATTCCTGAGATAAGCCATACTTGGTCATGGTGTATTACCATTTTAAAAAATATTGCTTGATTCAGTATGCTATTACTAAATATCTTTTAATATCTAAATATTAATATCTAAATAAACTAAATACCTTTTAAATTCTTGAAAGATACTGGTTTATAGTTTTCTTGTAATGTTCTTATCCTGTTTTGGTATCAGGGTAATAAACAAGAAAATGGAAAATATTCCTTCCTCCTCCATTTTCTAAAAATATTTGTATTGAAATGGTGTTCTTCCTTTAAATTTTCATTCGTCATCTGAAGCTGTCTGGGCCTGAAGTTTTTTTTGTGGTAGGATTTTAATAGCAAAATGTAGTTAATAGATATAGGGGTGTTCAGATTTTCTGTTTCTTTTTCAGTCTGATGATTTGTATCTTTCAGTGATTTTTTTCTTTTCATCTAAATTGTCAAATTTCTTTGTATAGAGTTGTTTACAATATTCTGTTAATTCTTTGCAAGTCTGTAGTATCTGTAGTGATGTCACTTCGTTTATTCCTGATCGTGGGAATTTGTATCTTATTCCCCTTCAACTTTTCCTTCTCTTTCCCTTCCTCTCCTTTCCCCTCCTCCTCTTCTCCATGAATCTACTTAGAAGTTTATTGATTTCATTGATTTTATTTTTTAAACAAGCTTTTGGTTGTATTGATTTTTCTCTATGGTGTATCTGTTTTCTGTTTCATTCATACTCTTTATTATTTCCTTCCATCTATTTATTTTAGGTTTAATTTGCTTTTTCCTAGCTTCATAAAAAGGAAGCTTAGATGATTGAATATGGACCTTTTTTCATTTCTGTTATAAACATTTTATTAAGGCATATATTTCCTTCTAAGCATTGTCATAGCCATATTACCCAACTTTTTAATGTGTTTTTGTATCCATTCAGTTCAAAGTCATTTTCTTGGTCATTTCTTCTTTGATGGATTATTTAGAATTATGCTAGTTAGTTCCCAAATATTTTCTTTGTTTTCCAGATACCTTGCTGATTTCTAATTTATTGTATCAGATGTTCACTGCTAGAAATTGTTCGAACATACTAAAAAGTGCATGTACCTTTTAAAAGTATATCGTTCTATATGGTAACTTTTTTTATATGTCTTTCATTAACTATGAGAAATTTCATAAAATATTCTCTTGGAAAATTTAGGAATGAAGGCCATGTGTTTCCTTATTATCCCACCAAATGCCCTGTGACCAAACATATTTTTTAATTATATATGATTGACACTTAGTATGTTCACTTATTGACAAGAAAATACAGATTAGGGTTCCTGAAAAAGTGGTGAAGTGAAAAATAACACATGGTTTGAAGAAGGCCAGGTATATCATAGGCTATGAGATACTGGTTCCCTTTCCTTACTGTTATTCGCAGACGAGTCAGGTAGCCCTTCCTGTTGGTTTATGACGTATTTTAGAAACTTGGGTTGACATTTAAAAGTGATGTTTATATAAGTTAAATAGTCTCAGTGATCTGAGCTGATGCATCATTGTCTTGGTATAGGAAAGAAACTTTGGGATTGGGTAAGAGGTCTTTCCTAAATTCATAAATTAATGAGAGGGGAGAATAGGAGAAGCTCAGCTGGCTGGGCCTTTTTGGGGAAATCTAAAAATTCTGTTTTATTTTGAAGAAACAGTCTGAATCTGTGTATTCTGTCCAGATTTGGAGAAACGGGTGTGGATTATTCATAAGAGAAGACACTTCCAGATCTCTCTGTTGAGCTATATCTCTCTCCTATTCAGAATTGTGGTACACAGAGATAACATACAAGCCAGTCTGTGTCTAAGGATGGCTGTTCCAAAAAAGACTGCTTCTTGGTCTCTGATGAAAATTTTCAATTAAGGCATTTTTATTTTCTCAAACCAAAAACCAGTGCGTAGAGATTTTTTTTCAAGTTTTTATTTAAATTCCATTTAGTTAATGCACAACACTTATTAGTTTCAGCTGTAGAATATAGTGACTCATCACTTACATACAATGCCCAGTGCTCATCAGGGGTGCCACCTTCATGAGACTTTTTTTTTTTCTTCATCAGGGTAAAAATGAAAGTCAAGTATTCGTTCTTCTGTGCTGGAAAGGCTGTCATTTTACCGAAATGTGTAGGAACTAAACGGGGTAATCTCAGTTGAACTTGACAGGTCATCCATGAAAACTTCAAATAGCCTTTCACGGTGTGAGTTAGCTTTTTTCGTACATCAGGTAAAAAATAGTTGGTTCAGGACTTTTATGTACCTGTTTAAAATTATACATCCATCCTCAGTGGTGGAAAACATATATGGCAGCCAAGATTCTCCCGTGAGAAATCTCTTCTTGCTTTCTATTTCCATCTTCAGGTGAATGGGTGAACCTTAATCCAGCCCTATTAAGTATCAACGTTCAGGGTAGAGTAGTTCCTCTTCAGACTACTCTGTCCCTTCACAGTCACTGCATTTCCGTAGGATCCCAATGCAAAGGAGAGATCGATACTTTCAGTTTTCTCTGCTGAGTTGTACTTAAAGTACATTTTTGAAAGCTTATAAATAGGCAGTAAGTCAATAAAAATTTAAGAAATCTCATGAGAGCACTAACTGTCTTAACTTTATTTCAGTGAAGAGCATTTAGTAAATAGTTAATTGCTTGCCAAAAAAAGCAAGAACGGCCCTGACTGGTGATTAAATGCAGTTTCTGCATGTAGGATTTGGGAAGTGATTAGAAGAGTCTTTGAGGGATGAGAAAATGGACTTGTGTCTGCCTGGAGGTGGAATGTAGACGTAGTTTTCCCTGTCAGTTCATTGTTGTTTTCCTCCTTCTCTCCTAGGAAGCTCAGCAAATGCTCGGAAGACTTATTCCAGAAAAACAAATACTCAATGACCAACTCAAGCAAGTTCAGCAGAATAGTTTGCATAGTAGGTGTTCGCTTTTTAAAGTCGGCCTTCTCCTTTTCTACTGGTGTGACTTTCCTTCAGTAAAATGAGAACATTAAAAACCATTTTCCTCATTGCCAATTTGGGTTTCTTATCTTGCAATGTTCTTCTAAAACAGGAGATTCACTTCTGACACTCAAAAGAGCGTTAGAAGTAAAAGAACTCGCTCGCCAGCAGCTACGAGACCAACTGGATGAAGTTGAGAAAGAAACCAGATCAAAACTACAGGAGATTGATATTTTCAATAATCAGCTGAAGGTAACTGCTCTCGCATTCCTGCGTATATATTCTACCCTTTAATTTTTCTAACTGGCGAGATAATGAGTTGGTACTCGATTCCAGAGAGAAAAACTTATGATACCAGTTTGCCATTCTTCTTGCAAACCTGCATATTTACAGATGAATGTTACACAATCCAAAATGCACTTTCTCCTAAACATATAAAGATGACTTTGGCATCTGTAAATGACAGCTGAGTGGCCCCCACACGACAGCTGTCTTTAACCGGGATTATGTTTTTCTACATCTCCATCTCTTGGTCTGTTGACAGCTCCATCAAGTTGAAGTCCAAAAGCAAGGCTCCGAAAGAGTCTTTTTAGCAGTCTTGAAGACTGCTAAAAAGGGATTGTTTTCTCTCTCTCTCTTTTTTTTTTTTAAACTAAGAATTTTTCTGCCACTTCTTACCTTTAAGATTGTCCTTGGAGGTAAACCTTTATTTTGTAACCTCTCATTTTAAAGTGCTACTGTTGAATGGAGTAATTTGCTTTTGTCTCTGTGGCAGAAGTGGTATATGCTTTTGTCACGTTTACATGTACAATTCCGGAAAATGCCAGAGCTCTTAGGACCGTGGAAGTGGTTGTGACAGCCTTCTTTGGATTTGGTGCCTTTGATTTAACTTGTAACTTTATCATCTTAAGACCATTAGCTCTTACCTTATAACAAAACCAGAATGCAAACACTTAATGTTCTACCAACAATGAGCACAGATACTATAGATTTAAGTAGATACTGGAGTTTTTCATCAGCCATGTTCTTTTTTTTTTAAGCATTCACTTATTTATTTGACAGAGATGACAGGTAGGCAGAGAGGCAGGCAGAGAGGGGCGTGGGAGGCAGGCTCCCTGCTGAGCAGAGAGCCGGATGTGGGGCTCGATCCCAGGACCCTGAGACCATGACATGAGCTGAAGGCAGAGGCTTAACCCACTGAGCTACCCGGGCGCCCCATAATCAATCTTGTTCTTAAAAGAAATGGAGTTCCCACTGTTTTTCAGATACTCAGTTTTGTTTTCTGTCTCAAAATGTTTTGTACTTAACTCTGGCTAATTTTGCTTTTGGCACTGGAAAAAGGAAAACTCTTTTATTATTAAAAATAGGAAAAAATTCGAAAGCATATTTGTGATATTTAGTTGGCCTTTGAATTGAAATTCTAGGCCAAATTGTTCAGACCTTTGAGTTTGTGGTATTTTTGCTTCCCCTGCCCCCCTCCCCAGAGTAATAGGTAATGAAATTTTCTCCACTGTACAATGCCAGGCAAGTGCTCTTAGGGGACATATTATTTGACCCAAATTAGTGTTTATCTTTGCTTTCATTCTTACACAGAATCTGTGTGTGTGTGTGTGTGTGTGTGCGCGCGGTATATGTACGTTCCACACTTACACGTATATGATGGTGTGAGATATGTAAGTATGGAAAGTAGAGCTTCTCGGTCTCGAGAATAAACACAGTAAAAATGCCCACATTAACTCTCACTGTGACTTGTCACTATTTCAGGAAAAAAAGAATATGATCACAGTGCTTTTTAATAGTCTCTTGGAGCACAAACGGTTAAACATTTGGGTCTCTTCTGAACCCAGGCAGTAGTCCAGATTTCTGCCTTAATCTTAAGATTCCTTTTTCTTGCAAAATGACTCCCAAAGCAAAGTTCATGTATTAGAGGATGACACTGCTGTGGGTGATTTTTTTTTTTTTTTTTTCCAAATGCCTCGCCTGTTTGTGGAGTATTTTGGCCTATTGGAACACCATTGCCATTGCCGAAGAGAACACCTGCTGAGGTGGCCTGATTCCCTCTTACTGTGTGACATTGACCGATGCTGCCTTGACTTAGAGCTGCTGACACAAAGGCTAGTGTCAGCCTTTCCTTCCACTGTATTCCTTTCCCCAGATACACTCATTCTGAAATAAGAACAGTGCTGTCTTCATTTTTATTTTGTTTTTTCCCATTATTAACTTCAAATTTAATGTAGAGCGTGAAAAAGGATGAGCCAGTGTAGCTTTATTATTTTATTTAACGACTCATTTGGAGGCCTTAACAAATACATTTTATTGCCTTACAATTACTTTTTCTAGTATTCCTCTCCTGCCTGGTGACACCAGAACAGAAACAGTTAAATTAAAGCATCAAAAGATTTATAATGTGATCGAGACAACTCTAGAGGCTGATTTTAGATATAGTCTCCTGATTATGACCTGCCTCCTTTTCCTTGTAGTGACGTTGGAAAATAGGAATCATTTTTCCCCCTGACTTCAGTAGCTATCATCATTGTACGATGAGACAGACCAGGAGAGCCAGCATTCCAACCCCTGGGGTTGCCTCGGTGCCTCTCATGATCTAGCAGTGCCTTTACAGCATTCATGCCAATGATGCAAAAATTACTTCTGCCTTGCTGGGAGTGAAACCTTGGCGACCATCCAGTCATCTCACGTATCTTCTCTGATGATGTGAACTCCCTGCATCCGAAACCTCCCCTCCCAGAAGGAAACCAGCTGGAGAGTATAGAAGAAAATGTAGGACTTAACAGTTTTATTTTAGATTCACGTAGCTTGTTCTCCCAGAGAAAGTTTTATTCAGTCATTATCGGCTAGTATGGTGACACTGGAGAGTGCCTTATGGCATGCAGAATATAAACTTAGTTGAGCAGAATGTTAAACCTGTATTCAGTGGCTGACTCCCCAAATGAGGATTCCAGTGAACAAAATCAATTTCCATATTTCTCTGGTAGACAACTGCTTGCAATAAGTTACTCGCTTCTTTTGATGCAAACTTGAAGTCGTATGTAGTCCCTTACTTAGAAGGTCATGTAGGCACTCTGCTTTTGCCCAGATTCTGAGGTATAAGACCATGATCAGGATGTCTTAAATGTATTTAGTTTCTTCTTTTTTTTTTTTTTTAAGATTTTATTTATTTGACAGAGATCACAAGTAGGCAGAGAGGCAGGCAGAGAGAGAGGAAGGGAAGCAGGCTCCCTGCTGAGCAGAGAGCCCCATTCGGGGATCGATCCCAGGACCGTGGGATCACGACCTAAGCCGAAGGCAGAGGCTTTAACCCACTGAGCCACCCAGGTGCCCCTCTCTTTTTTTTTTTTTTTTTTTTTAAGATTTTATTTATTTATTTGAGAGAGAGAGAGAGAGCATGAGAGGGGAGAGGTTAACAGGAGAAGCAGACTCCCTGCTGAGCAGGGAGCCTGATGGGGGACTTGATCCCAGGACTCCAGGATCACGATGTGATCTGGAAGCAGTCAGGCTACTGAGCCACCCAGGCACCCTATATCTAGTTTCTTAAACAAAGAAGAGTTTAAAGAGCAGGTATGTTTTACCATCACCCCCCCCCTTTTTTTAAACATACTGATTCAGTCTTTTCTACCAAGTTCAGATTCATTCTTCCCTTAGGAGTCTCTGCTTTCTCTTTACTTGAGGTAGAATTACATTCCTGCTTCCTCACCCAAGACCAGGTAACCATGATGGAAATGTTCAAGTCATTAATTCAAGAGGGAAAAAGATTACTTTTGCAGTCAGGTTAACCAGTGTGTGTTTCATCTAGGAAGCAACATACTGAAAACATAAAACATCTTTACAATAGTCATGATTTTCAACAGCTCCAGATTCAGGGATACGAAACAAAAGGTTGCTAGAGTCGTCTTCCTGATTTCATAGAAATTGAGGGCTCCTTCTGTCCTTTCAGACAAAGCTGTTTTCCCATGTATTTTTATAGACAGTTATCTAATAGATGTGATATTTATATATTAGAAAAATAATCCCAAGACACAGCTGTCTTTCATTTTCTAATTTATCACCCCAAACCAAGAATTACTTGAGAAGAGAAGCAGAGGAATCTCAGTGTAGCAAATAGACTCTGCTTTTTTAAGGTCGTAGGAAAAGGCTTGTGGGGAGGCAGTGGGGATGGCAGGGAGGTAGAAATGGTAGCACACTGAGATATTGGCTCTTTTGTGCTAGAAATCCCCTGATTAGCATCCTTTGTATTTCTACTAGCTTTTATATGAACAGTAAATTTCAGCTTGCTGACGATCAGATGAAATATTTGGCCAGGGATTTAATCATGAATAATTGATTTTGTTTGTAATTATTGCTAATGAGAATTAATACTTAGTTTTACTTCAGTGGATCCTATTTGTTTACCATACTCATTCTGTTTTTAAAATGTACTCTGTATGCAACAGATATTTTCTCATACTAAGAAATCACTAGTTCTCTCATTCATTTTCTAGAAACATCAAACATTTTCTATGAACTTCTCCTTTTACCTAATTTTATATGAAAATCAAAAACTCTTTAATATTTTTTTTTAAGATTTTTATTTATTTATTTATTTGTTAGAGAGAGAGAGAGAGAGTGAGCACAGGCAGACAGAGAGGCAGGCAGAGGCAGAGGGAGAAGCAGGCTCCCTGCCAAGCAAGGAGCCCGATGTGGGACTTGATCCCAGGACGCTGGGATCATGACCTGAGCCGAAGGCAGCTGCTTAACCAACTGAGCCCCCCAGGTGTCCCAAAAACTCTTAATATTTTTTGAAGAAGTGGTGTGCCTTAGGCACATAGAGACATTCCTGTCATTGTTTTTCTTACATACAGTGCCTTACTTATAGGTATAAAATTGTGGTTCTAGCAAGTTTCAAATAACATTACCAATAGGGACTTTTCAGATAGAAGCACTTGACTTCTCCTTGCCATTGGCAATGTTAATAGTCACTTATACCAATTTTCTTTGGCATGGACAGCCTAATATTCCATATTTTCATATCTTAACTATGATACAGGGCAGCAACTTAATGTACATACAGCTTATAGTTCTCAAGGCTTTATGTGTATGCCACATAAGAGACTCAGCACTCAGAGAGGCAAGACAGTGTGTTCCGTGTTGAAAAGCTTGAGTCCGTGTTGGTTCCCGTCCAGTCACTGTGTGCTGGGCAGCAAGTCCTAACGTGAATAACGTTTACGTTAGAGCGTTTCTTTCTTCCAGTCAGTGTCAATGGAGGAGGCCATATCGCCAGGCCTGGCCCTTCTCCTGGGTTCCATCATCCCCTTCGACTCCTTTCTGAAGGTGCCCATGCCCTTCTCAGGCAATGCACCTCCTTCTCAGACGAAGAGAGATGAACTATCTCCAGCTCTGTGCTCGTTTCCCCCATGCAGTCGAGTGCTCTGTGTCTAAGAGAGTTTCCCATGAGCGCGAAGCCTTCTTTGTCAAAGTCAATGATTAGTTACTATAAATCATGGAGCATGGGTGACTCTTTCCTCCTGACAAATTGTGTGTGTGGTGGTGGGAGCCCTGAGCTACAGGCTAGATAAGGTACTGTAAACTGTGGTCTTGTCTTCATAGCAAGTATTTTAATAGGTCATTGAACTGGCCACTTGGATGCAAAATTTTGTAAGACAATGCTCACCGGTGATTTGGTTCTGTGTGCATTTATTTCCATCAAACGGGAGACAGTGTGATAGTCAGTAATACTGTTCTAAAAGTGGACAGTATTTTATTTCTTAGCAAAATTGAGTATTTCAGACCAAATCAGAATTACGAATTGTATTTTTTAAATATACTCGGGAAATCCAGGCTTTTTAGACACAAGAGGCTGTTAAGAGAGAGAACTTCTGCCCATATGATACCTGTCTGAAAAATTGTTCCTAAGAACTGAATTGATGTTAAAATGAGAATGCCAGTTATAGTAATTACGGGTTTTTGGTTTAACTGAGGCTTTTATACTCTTGGTTTCAGACCCTTGCTTTCACGGCAGGCTCGCTCATTATGAAGGCAGTGAAGGGCAAAATGTTTAGCAACCAGGGAAAAAGAGAAAAGAGCTGGAGAACAAACTGCAGAACAGAATGAGAAGTCAGGGGGAAAAAAATGCAAGTGAAGGGAAACAATGAAGGAAAGAAAAAGATCCAGAAAGAGGAGGTACAGAGACAGCAAGAGAAATCAGTGTAAACTCAAATAAAATAACAACATTGCTTTCTCATATTAGTAGAATAATGTTTGGCTGTTTCATGCTATTCTGTCTGCTTTTGTTCACGACTAAATTATCTTTTTACCTGTGTGATCCTTATGAAAAGACCTGTTCAGCACAGAAAGTAATAAAACTCTCTCATTCAATGTACTTGTGATAGTGGAAACTTTAGGTAGATTCCTTGAATAAAGAAAAAAAATCAGAACGTGCCTGAGCCTCAAAAGAATTAACAGGTGTTGTATATCCCAGATTCTGGGCTGTACCCACAGGTTTGGTTGAATAATGACTTCAGATTTAGAATAATATTTAAATATGTTTTTAAACATTAATATACCCCTCTCAGAACTTAAATAACTGATCAGTATATACTTTTTTGTATTCTACCCGTTTTAATGCACCAAGAGCAAGTACATTTTATAATTTTGTTATGAATGGACTATCAGTTTACTTTGATTTGGGTACAGTTTCTGTGTTTTGAAATACTTTTCAGATTTCTCCATGCAGATACAAGTTTCCCTGTCCTCGCTGGGTTTGTGGATTGGCTTTTTTTAATGGCTTTTAGTCTGTTCCATAACCACTTACTTGGGATATTTTAAAACTCAAAAAGCTTTTTAAAAATCTGATACTGTGTGCTATGTAATCTCCCTGGGTGAGAAATAAAATGACATTTATTTATATAAAAGCACTTCTGCCTTTGACTTCTGTAGGTGTTAGGTTAAGCTAAAACAAACACTTGAAATTTTTGATGCCGGCATCTAGATCAGTTTCCTAGGTCCATTTCATATTAATAGGATGAAGATTATAATAAGCATAAGAGATGTGTCCTAAACAGCTTTATTTTGATTTAAAATGTTGAGTTCATGAATTTCAAGTAATTAACATGTGTTTATTTGGTCTGATGTTTCCAGGAGACAGCCTGAGGTAAAAGCGAGAAGCAGATTAATCCTTCAGAATAATTTAATGACCAACTGAGCAATAAATGTCCATGAACCACTAGCCTTTTCAGGTCACTATTGCTAGTTAATATTTTTGTCTCTTCACAAGCATTTATATAAAGTAATGTTTATGAAAAGGCGTCCCATACATATTGTTCTGCCGGATACCTCTCTGTATTCCCAGTAACACCACTTCACATAATACACTTAGTTTTGAGTGTTTCTGAGTCCAAATAAAGGATCAACAGAGGTTTTAAGTCAAGGGATTCTGCGCCCCTTGCATAGCAATAAAACAACTGTCACTAGGAAATCTGAACGCAAGCCATGTTTCTCAGGGCAAAAAAAAAGAGTTGAATCTTCTGGAGTATTCAATTTGTCCAGCATATTGCTTTTGAAATACTTTGGCTGTACGCCATAGGATGTCCAAAGATGTTTTATGGCACAAACATCTTAATTCTTCAGGGGAAATGAGTGATTTTTCTTCCCCCTGAGTTGAAGGAAGAAAGTGGAAAAAAAAAAAAAGAAGAAAGAAAGCTTATTTTCATTTATCTTTGCTAATACATGATGGAATCTTATTTGCCAGTTATCTTCCTTTTGTGGTTCCTAATCTGTTAGATCAAAGCCCCCTTTCAGAATCCAGTAAAAGCTCTGAGCCTTCTCTGCAGGGAAAATGCCTGTATGCCCCAGTTTTCATGCTGTCTCTTAGTGTTCCCAGAGCCAAAGCTTATTCTTAAACCCTGCTGAAGAAACTTTGTTACATCTTAGAATTTTAGAGCTATTATTGGTGATAAAGGTCTTATCTCTTTAATTTACATACACTACACATTCTATAGTTTTATTTTTCTTATGTACTTGTAACATATAGCTGAAACTTCTTTGATGCATGTTTAATTACTTCTTGATTAAGAAAGGCATTATACTCTCTTAGTGCAAGTTACCATGCACTGTGCCTATGTAAAACATCTCATGCCCTTGAACGCAGAGAAGAAAAATCGAAACTGCTAAATGAATATCCAGCCAATAAATATGTGACCGTAGTAGGGTCATTGATTATAGGAAAAAATAATTTTAGGAAGAGCCACAAGAGAGGTCATGAATTTTGGTTCTCAGTAATTTCTTATTTTTCTGTTTTTGTCTTTGTTAGAATAGAGAAATAACTGTGATAAGACTTAATAGGACGCGCAGGGTCACCTCGATGAGGTTGACCACCAGGAAAAGGTGTTACAATTCATGTCCTGAGGCTTTTCGTAGCTTCTTCTCCCAGTGGTTTTGTGGTTTCCTAAATAGATAACTTAATGATACCAGATTTGTCACCTTAGAAATGTTTCCCTGAAGGGATTAAAAGGGCACTCTTAAATAACTGCACTCGAGTTTCTTTTTTTTTTTTTTTAAAGATTTTATTTATTTATTTGTCAGAGAGAGCGGGAGTGAGCACAGGCAGACAGAGAGGCAGGCAGAGGGAGAAGCAGGCTCCCTGCTGAGCAAGGAGCCCGATGTGGGACTCCATCCCAGGATGCTGGGGTCATGACCTGAGCCGAAGGCAGCCGCTTAA
>ML104691.1:107385-145253 GCA_003697995.1 Taxidea taxus jeffersonii | reverse complement strand
TTTATTTATTTGTCAGAGAGAGCGGGAGTGAGCACAGGCAGACAGAGAGGCAGGCAGAGGGAGAAGCAGGCTCCCTGCTGAGCAAGGAGCCCGATGTGGGACTCCATCCCAGGATGCTGGGGTCATGACCTGAGCCGAAGGCAGCCGCCCAACCAACTGAGCCACCCAGGCATCACTGCACTCGGGTTTCTTAAACAGTAGGGTTGAAAGGGAAGGACGGAGCCGTACAAAGCCCTCTGTCCCCAACACGAAGGGACTCTGCCCCACAAGGCCCATGTCATGCTCAGAAATATTCCTTCATTCTGTAGATTGCCCTCCCAGAAGTTCAGCTTTCAGAAAAAGGTTGTCAAGTTTCGGAATCGTGAATCTTCTGCGTTGTCTTAAGCTCCCAAGTCCAAGGAGAGAGAGGAAGACCTGGGTTGCCTGCCTCTTGGCCGCGTCTCGATCATGCAGGGCTGTGCTTAGTATTTGAATTGGGTGAAGGGAACGATAGAAAAATTCGCCATCTTCACCTCTAGATCATGAGATGCCAGGACCTTCTGTTACCTTATCTGACATCTGTGACTTTATGCTCCTGCCAGCTCCAGTTCCTGGGAGGCACTCGAAGCTGCAGCATATGTACAGTTCAGGGATGGGTTCAGCCTGGCCTGACAGTGAGGCTAGCCTCCAAAATACATGAGGTTTTAAAACTGCAAAATAACTTCCTTCTTGTATATTTGATACATTTAAAAATTGGTTTTAAAAACTGTCTTAGTAAGAGCATGATTTTCTTCCTGTAGCTTCTTTAAATTCACTTCCTATTGCTTTTTATTTTGTTGTGCCTCCTAAAACATTCCTAGCTTTACTGCTGTCTGTCTTGACTTTGTATCTAGTAATTAATGACCTGTAAGTTAATATTCCATCACTAGAGGCCCGTATAGGAAGGAAATGCGCATTATAATTGTTCGGTAAGGTGGAAAACCATTTTTCTTAGGTGCATTGGTACCTCACAGGCAGTGTTCATTCCAGTTCCTGTTGTTAAATATTTTGAATATCACTCTGCCTAGAGATACATTTTTCTTGGGTAAAGTAATAGCTTTTCTCTTTTAATACATAGTCAGGCTCTGAACACCAAACTCAAAGGTTCCTCTTCCCCTGCCATTTCTTACTCCTTTGTATTTAATTTCAGCTTGGTTATTTTGCTTACTAGTTATGCCTTTTTGGTTTATTCCTATAAGAAGACTAAAACCCTAAATATAAGAGACCGTGAAATAAATAAGGACTAATTTTTTTACACGATCAACAGTGTTGAAAAATTTAACAGATCTTAAAGCAGAAAGAAAACCCAAGGGTCATCCACTTTGATTCAGCTGTTGGCCCGTGTCAGGGACTTGAGATCAGAATCCAGGTTTCTTTTCTCCCACTTCAGTACTTTTGATTGTTGTCTATTGTCATTAATTATTCTTTCTGAACCCATTTAAGACTTTTATGCATCCAAAGGTGAAATTTTAAAGTAAGAAGAAAAGGAAACATTTCAGTCGCTTTTTCCCCTTCCTTTTAAAGGGTCTCAGCCACTGGGCTAATGATGGGGCGGGCCATCGCTGTCTCTGCAGGACCTAACTTTTGGGTCCCTCTCTTAGGACTGTAGAGACAGATAGATAGAAAGATTGATTGATTGATTAAAGATTTTATTTATTTATTTGACAGAGAGAGATCACAAGTAGGCAGAGCAACAGGCAGAGAGAGGAGGAAGCAAGCTCCCGGCTGAGCAGAGAGCCTGATTCGGGGCTCAATCCCAGTATCCTGGGATCATGACCTGTGCGGAAGGCAGGCTTAACCCACTGAGCCATCCAGGCGCCCTTGTAGAGACTGAATATCACCTCTCTGCAGTTTTCCTTTTCACATAGAGATATTAACTGGAGCCAAGAGTACAGATTACTCTAAGAATCAGAAGTGGCCCCTTTTTTCCTTTTGTCTCTAAAATATCAAATCCAAGCTACATGTCCAGGGCACCCATCTAGGGCATAGTCCATCACTGTGGGCCCTACAGACTTGCTTCTTTCTGCTGCATCCTGCCTAGATAGTCCCAGTCTCATCTGCTGGTTCCCCACCAAAGTCCTTTCCTTACTTCCCCGCCTTTCCAGGGCCTACTGACCTCCAGTGATTCCCCTGTCCCCCACCTCAGTACCATTTCCCCCTAACTTTCTGATCTCCAGACACTTTTTCTTATATCTCACTGCTTCCTTTTAGGACCTCTCAAAGTCACTTCTGGTTTATAAAATACACATCCAGGGGTGCCTGGGTGGCTCAGTGGGTTAAAGCCTCTGCCTTCGGCTCAAGTCATGATCCCAGGGTCCTGGGATAGAGCCCCACATCGGGCTCTCTGCTCAGCGGGGAGCCTGCTTCCTCCTTTCTCTCTCTCTGCCTGCCTCTCTGCCTACTTGTGATCTCTGTCTATCAAATAAATAAATAAATAAATAGAATGAGTAACATTAAAAAAAATTAAAAAGTAAAATACACATCCATGTGCTCACTCTTTATCCTGAGAATAGTCTGGCTAGCAGAAGGTTTTCCTAACCCTTAGGGGTTCTCTAGGAATGAGTGCATTATAACACTATAACAACACTGATCTTCTCTAGACAGTGCTCTGCCTTTGTTCAGTCTCTGAATGAACCTAAAGGGAGGAGTTCAAGGCAGGAGGAAACCTGCCCATTTGGACTTGACCAGTGAACAAGATGAAGACAAGGCAGTCTTGACTTTAGTTCTTGTATCTCACCAAAAGGACCCCAGGGGACCAGGGGACCAGCCTTAGTTACCCAGACGAAGAAGTCAACCGGAAATGCATCCTTGGCTGTACTGGATACTGACTCCTCTGATTTATTGTTGACGAAAGCAAGAGGAGTCTTGGTGACTGAATCTTTTAGAGTCCATTGGGTTCTTATATAGAATCAAGGGTTCCCCCTCAACAGGCATTTCTTTATTTCACACTTTGGGGTGTTGAAACCTCTAACTTGAGTACTTTAAGTATCATAAAATGCATTTTGTTTCAGTGGTTTGTTAAGGAAGTCTCCGTTTTTGCTAGAGACTGATGCCAAATGAGTTGGGTCCATCATGGTGACCGTCCTATTATCACATTAGTTTTCAACCTGACTGATGGGTTAGTTTGGAGAAGTCGACAGCTTCATATTTGGATTTAGCAAGAGAAGATGCTCTGAAAGGGTGTGATGTGGTGGGAACAGTCAAGGTTGTAGAGCAGAGGGATGTCCATTTGGTCTAAGGCAGCCTAGCATAAGAAGGAGAGGTTTTAATGGAGGCGGTGTGTGTGTTTTCCAAGCCAGAAGAGGCTGGTGTTGATTCGTTATCAGAAGTACTTCAGGGTTTTATCGATGATCATCACCATCAATGAAGCTGGTTAAGTCCATGTCTGTTGCCAAGACTTGAACAACGTTGCTTCTCTAATACCCGTCACTAGCAAGTTCCTTCCAAAGCATGTAATGGAAAATGGTGTAATGTTTTATGACTCACTAAAATATAATCTGGAACAGCTCTTGGAGATCAGTCATGTCAAAATGTAGAGTGATTTCAGTTTTCCAAGTTAACATGTTTCAAATCTGTGATGTCCGTCTCCTAAATGGCTAGACTTTCCCACTATGAAAATGCTGCATGCTGATAAACAGTGGAAATGCCTGTCACCTTGTGTCATTACGTGAATTGTTTCCTGATTGTTTGTAGGAACTAAGAGAAATACATAATAAGCAACAGCTCCAGAAACAAAAGTCCATAGAGGCTGAACGTCTGAAACAGAAAGAACAAGAGCGGAAGATCATAGAATTAGAAAAACAAAAAGAAGAAGCCCAAAGGTGAGTCTTTTCCTGTGGATCATGGATCTGGCAGGAAACTGTGAGTATTTATTATACTGTGCGGGGCTTCTGTGAGTACCTACGACCAGAAATACCTTCAGTCGTGTGTATGGGTGTGTAGGCAAGCACAAATACGTGTGTATATAAATCTTTGAGTGTATACGTACCTCCCTGAAGTTTTTGGTTAACTTCCAGAGCTCTCCTAAGCTACTACTTATGTAGATAAATGGAATTATACAAGGAAATTAGGACACTTGGTATGCTCATTTGCATGCCAATGACCAAAATATGTTTCCAGTTCACAGCCTTTTAATAGTGGCTGTCCCAAGCGCTGGGTTTGAAATCAAAGCCCCTGAGCACTCGCCACACAGGCTTTCTCCAGTAGGACTGACAGTGTGCCACTCCAACTTCTTTCTCCTTTTCTTCAACTGCAAATTAAACTTGAGTGTAAAAGGAGAAAATTTGCTTCTGCTTAGGATCCAGACACATTTTTTGTCTTTGTTTGAATATTTGTGTTTGTGGTTTGTTACTTTTTACTGGTAACTTTCTGTCCTGAGTCGTGGAAATTTCATTTATTAACTTTTGGTGTGTCTGATCTTGTTACTGGATATTTGCTTTCTAAAGGTCAATTAATTCTTGACTCGGGAAATAAAAATGACCAAATATTTCAGTGATGCACCATAAATTGTAAAAATTGATTATTGAAAACAGAATAAAAAGAAGAAGATACAGGGGTGCCTGGGTGGCTCAGTCGGTTAAGCATCTGCCTTTGGCTCAGATCACGATCTCAGAGTCATGAGATCAAGCCCCACATCAGGCTCCCTACTTAGTGGGGACCCTCTGCCTATTTCTCCTTCTACCTGTGCACCCCCTGCTTGTGCTCGTGCTCTATCAGATAAATAAAATCTTTTAAAAAAATACCTAGTATATTTAAAAAAAAAAAAAGATGAAGAAACAGAACCTGAGGCAAGTCATTGACTTTAGTGGGCTGAGCTTAGTTAAACGACCCAGGGGGGGTGCACATGTGGGCGTGTGTAGTACAGTTTTCCCTTTAGGGGCACAGACCACCCCCTGCTCACTTGGAAATCTGAGTATAACTTCTGACTCCTCCAAAAACTTAACTGCTAACACCCTACTATTGACTGGAAGGAAGCCTGCAGATAATATAAATGGTTGATTAACACATATTTTGTGTCTGTGTTGCATACTGTGTTCTTGCAGTAAGGTGAGCTAGGGAAAGAAAATGGCAAAATTATAAGAGGAAATACACTCAGAGCCCCGTGCTGTCAAATACCCCCATGTAAGTGGACTGCAGAGTTCACCAGTGGACAGGTGGGTAGGGTCTCCGGCCAGTTTAGAAGACTGTTTTATAGTTCTCTTGGGGTATGGTTCAAGGATTCATTTCCTGGATGTGCTGATTACCCCTAACTCCATCCTTTCCTCATCTTCAAAGTTGATAAAACGCTTTGATTATTCACACTATGCTAACCTGAGCTTTAACATTTCTGTGGAGTAGAAATCAACACAAAATATTCTAATACAAAAACGGCAAATTTCCTGCTTTCAGTCATATAAATAGTACCTAAAAATTAATTTCAGAAATTACATGGTTATACACTATACATGATGACTTTTATTAATACAAATATTAAACAAAGTCTGGTCTGCTTTTGTTGTTGTTGTTACTATTGACAACGTAGACAGGGAACCCCTTCCAAAAAACTTTTTGTGCTTTCTCAAAAGATGTTTTGAAAGCAAGTAAAACGTTAAAGATTTAAGTTAAAAATTTTACTGCACTAAATTTTATTTCACATGCATACATAATAGAAATAAATATATTTTATTTTATTTTTTAAAAGATTTTATTTATTTGCCAGACAGAGATCTCAAGTAGGCAGAGAGGCAGGCAGAGAGAGGCGGGGGTGGGGGAAGCAGGCTCCGTGCTGAGCAGAGAGCCCAGTGTGGGGCTCGATCCCAGGACCCTGGGATCATGACCTGAGCCGAAGGCAGAGGCTTTAACCCACTGAGCCACCCAGGCGCCCCTAAATATATTTTTAAAATGGGGAATACAAGCTTTCCTTGTTTATATTATGTTCCTTTAGCAGTTCCCTAATTCCAGGGGATGACCTCTGTGCCTTGGCCATGTCACAGGATAGTTCAGGGTATAGAGCTTAGAACCGGGCTGCCTGGGATTGAGCCCCAGGCAGGTGTGGCCGTGTGACCTTGGACAAGCCTTTCAATATCTCTGCCTCATTTTACCCCCGTGTAAAAGTGGGGATGTTAATAGGACCTACTCCCCAGGTGTGAAGGCTCATGGAGCTCGTATAGGGGAAGGACTAGTCATTACTATCCTTGTATCGCTTCCTTTTGCATGTGAGTTTTCTGATTCTGTAGCTGATCGTGCAGTGAGAGAAAAAGAAAACCATCCCCGGTCCTGTCCTGTGGGCTTCAGGTCAAGGTCGTCTTAGACTTCAAGGCCTAGATAATCTATTCATTGCACTTGTCCCTTCACGTCAGCTAGTTGGACACAAACAGGTTCGGGAAAATGCACAGAGACTGATACTTAGTAACAGGATGGCTGCTGCCTAAAGGGTTCGAACGCATCTGTTGCATCTGCCTTCAGTTTTGGGGAGCTACGTGTGTATTCGTGGGGGTACGCTCTCTCGTCTTTGTTCGTTCCTGTGCGTGTGTGTGTGACGGCTTTTTGCGGTGAAATACCAGTGTTACCATCGAGAAGTCTCTTTGTTAGCCTTCTAACCCCTTGGTAAAATACATCAGGAATCCTCGTCCTGTGTTTTTCTGAGTCCGGTGACTTCCTCATCTCCCTCAGAGGCGGAGCCCCGAGAGCCTCTGTCCTGCCGGTTCCCATCCACCCGTCTGAGGCACCGTATCCCCTCCACGTGGAGCATCCCGTTCGCTCCCTGGAGCCTTTTCTGCGGGAAGAGCCCCCAGCGCGGCACCGCGCAGCAGCTTCCCGGCTGTAATCACGCGTTTCGTTGACAGACGAGCGCAGGAGAGGGACAAGCAGTGGACCGAGCATGCGCAGCAGGAAGATGACCATCAGCGACCAAGGAAGAGCCACGAGGAAGAAAAACTGCGCAGGGAGGAGAGTGTCAAGAAGAAGGACAGTGAGGAAAAGAGCAAACCCGACACGCAAGACAGGATGAGCCGGCTTTTCCATCCGCACCAGGAGCCGGCCAAGCCCGCTGTCCAGGCGCCCTGGTCCTCCACAGGTAGTAGGGGCCAAAAGTCCTTGTAGCAAGTAAGCTTCCTCTGCTGAGGTCCTGAGGGAGTCCCACATCTAAGGCAGGCCCTGGCTTGGCTCCTTTCACAGAGATGGCTGCGAACGCCGGATCGTTTGTTCTGACCGTGCTGTTCGTCCTCTAGGCTCATGGCGTGCCTGTTTCATCTGCCACCAGGCGCCCCGTTTTTGGTCCCTCTGACGCTGGCATCCAGAGCCTTGGCCACCAAAAGTGGCACGAGTTTCCTTCCCGAGCCTCATCCAGAATCCCGTATTCCGGATTTGGAGAGAACCTGGTTCCTCTCCAGCTTGCTCTTTTGCCCTGGGAATTACTGAGCTGTTTCGGGCACAGGAAGTGGCACCTTTCCCCCTTGCCTTACACTGTCCCCGTCTTCAGCCGATGCTGCATGAAGCCATGCAGTTCTGACCTTTTGAAAACTATGACTTTTTTTTTTGTCTTTGATCAAAACTTGCCTCTTTAAATCATGATAAATGAAAGCCTTTGAATGTATTTTTGAGATTCTCGAGGGGCTCTGTGATACCGAGCAGCTTTGGTGATAACACTCAGCTGAAGAGAGTGATTGCCTTCTCCTTTGTATGGCACATTATACCAATTTTATTTGTTCGATTATCGGCGTGCTTTTTGTTGGTGTGCAGAAAGAAAAGAAGAAAGCACGCTGTTCCATAGGGTTCATTTGTTCCAGGGCAGAGATGGGAGTGGGGTTCAGAGTTGCATCCCACATCCAGATGCCTGCAGCCCAGGGAGAAAGGCTGGCCAACAGTTTATGTTTCAGTGCTTTCTTTGATGGGACAAATAATTCCACCAGTCCTCGATCTTGGGCAATTAGTTTAAATTCCTTATGTTTCCTCCTAGTATAAAATGAGGATTTCTTCTTCCTGGGGTCAGTGGGAAATGTGGCATCTCATCTAGTTCCGGACTGCATGAAGATAACACCTTCC
The DNA here is from genome assembly GCA_003697995.1 of Taxidea taxus jeffersonii. Lineage (NCBI taxonomy): Eukaryota > Metazoa > Chordata > Mammalia > Carnivora > Mustelidae > Taxidea > Taxidea taxus. The sequence continues at coordinate 137,213 of ML104691.1, read as the reverse complement.
CCTCACTGCTTTTCAGAGAATATAGATGTGTGGCTAAATACCTCCATTTCTAGGGCAAAACAGTTCAGAGGGCCGTGATTCGGTACTATTGAGTGAATCGGAAGTCAGACTGTCTTCTGCTTGCATGCATTAAAAAAAAAAATCTTACTTAAAATCTAAGTTATTTTCATGTAAGGTCTGTCGTTGGGCTCATTTCCCCAGCCCTGGGAGATGTGGAGGAGAACTTACTTCCCTGGGGATGATCAATAATAACCATTGTTGGTGAAGTCAGCATTTAACGCTTTATGTGATTGCTTTAGCGGCCAAAGATGATCAACATTTCCAAGTCTTCTATTGTGGAAAGTTGGGCTTCACTTCCTGCCAGAGGAGTTTTCTTCTTGGCTGCTTCATTTTCTCCCATTCTAACTGCTGCATTCTACTTGGCACCCTGGGTGGGGGAGAAGGGTCCTGATGCTTCCCAGATGTGCCCTTCCAGAGCATCAGCCAGGATCTAAGAGAGCCTCACTGCGTTCAGCACTGGGACGGCCTCTGTTCAGGGAGCGGCAGCCAGTGATCTCTGACGGATTCGAGTTGCCGACATCAGATTTGGCTCTCCTTTGACACAAGTCTGTGCTTCAGAAATTCCTTGAATAGATGGAAAGGGTTCAGATGCTACGGTCAACATCAGGGGAGAGGTCGGCTTGGCTTGTCATGCATACGTGTTCCGTATAATGCTTTATTTTTGTTCCCTTCTCCCCACTGTTTTGTGAATAGAAAAAGGCCCACTTACCATTTCTGCACAGGAGAACATAAAGGTGGTGTATTACCGAGCACTCTATCCCTTCGAATCCAGAAGTCACGATGAGATCACGATCCAGCCTGGAGACATAGTAATGGTAAGAAAGACTCTAGTCAGCGTGTGATTTTTCTGTCGATGATTAGCATCTGTTCTCCTCTTGCACTTTATTTGACAGCATGAATTTGTCCCCAAGTGTGAAATCCAGGGTTCTTGAAGTATGGGCTCCATCTTCCTTTCCTATTAGAATGAAAGATGATGTGTAGAAATGTATCCTAGCATCACTTGAAGATAGAGTTGTTAAAGAAAATGGGTTCTTATCACAGCCTTAGCAGGTTTTTAAGTCTGTAAAGCTCTGGTAATTTCAGAGTTGAGATTGCTACTTAAATACTACGAATGGTCTTTAAGAAATAGTTCTAAATGCAAATGCTTGATCATTACCTTCACAACTGCCAATGATAACTTTTGTATCTTTGGATCAGTGCATCTATTTCCCCCTTTAATTGTGAGATCTTCGAATTGTGTGAGGAGTCGTGAATCACATACCGTTAATCTGCCTTCTTACTCCAAAAATGAGCAGATGAAAGAGTTCAGAATTTTGCTTTGTCATAATTCATTTCCTTGAATTATACTGCTAGCTAAGTAGAATCGTGTGATTTTAACTCAGATGATAGTACCAGTTTAAGAACGAGTAAAGCCACGTGGTTGACCTAAATTATTTTCTAAAAGAAAACAATAGTTCTTCCATCTAGTTAGTAACCTCAGAATTCAGAGTCACAGAAGTGGTCAAACTTTGCATTACTGTTGGCATTTTTTGTTTGTTTAAAGACGAGAATGGTTCCAAATTGCGAAAAAACACTGAGGGAGACAGACAGGCTTATGGTTGCCAGTATTAGGTGTCTTTGAAATTGAAGGGTAACGCCCAGGTCATTGCACTATTACTCACGCGTTCATCTTGCATGTATACATCAGACCTCTGCGTGGGGACCCTGTGATCCTTCTTGAGCCAAAATACATAGAAAGCACAGTGTGTTTGGTCAGAGACCTCAGTCCTTTCTCCCCTTCATTTCTGACAGTTTTTTTCTCATTATCATGGGCTTGTGTGAAGGCCTGAGTGGCAGCGTCACTCACTCGTTACAGAAACTACTGCTAGGTTCTGTGGTGTGGGCACGGCGCTCTGAACACATGGACAGCGTCGCAGGCATCTTGTTCTGCCCTGACTCTTTCCCATGCTGTGTTTTCTAATAGTCCGAAGCAGCTTTACTCATGCTGCCTCGTCTTTGAAACAGCACGGCTTTTAAAGCCTATGAATTGAAAAAAAGAAAATAAGGCCTGCGAATTGTTAAAATATATAAAAATACCATACTAAGACTCTAAACCTGACGAAAGGACAGTGTGACATCAGAGAGGGCCTCGTTAGAAAGCTGTTTCTTTACACTAAAACAAAAGAGCCTAAGGTTTTTGAAACTGGATTTTGTTGTAACACAAGGTACAGAAAGGTAGCGCTCGCTTCTTGAGATCAGGAAGTGTTACAGATGTTACTTCCTTACTGTAACTAGATGATCTGTACTTTAATGAGAAAATATTGCTATATTTTGGAAACATAATCTTGTTACACTGATATTTTTCCTCAAGCTGGCTAACCACCAGCTTGACTAGATGAATAGAGTTTAGATGTGCTGTAAAAATAAAACATTTCATTAAACATATTTTGCCTTGCTTTCAAACCTTTGCTTTCCTGGTGGAGGTTAAAGGGGAATGGGTAAGTCTGTGTAACTGTCAGGAAGTCTGCATCTTATTAAATGTTTTCTTCTTTTGAATCACTTTAATTCTGTGTAAGTACACATATCTTTGGGTGTTGTCGTGGCAGTAAAAATATGTTTTGAGTTTGAGTTTGTGTAACAGGTTTTGCTCTAAAAAAAAAAAAAAAGGAGGTACAGAAGTTTCTCTACCGAATTTCTCTTTGCTAGATTCCATTCAAGGACTAACTTGAAGGCTATGTATTTGGCAAATTTATAAGGTTAAGTCTCCACCTCAGGCTACAGACAAAAATAAGTCCCAAATAGTTTAAACTTAAAAGTTAAATTTCTTTAAAAAAAATTTTTTTAAAGGAGACTATGGAAATAATTTCCTGGCAACGAAATACCTTTCTGAGTTAAAACCTGAAACCATAAATGGTAAAAATGGGCAGTTTTGACAGTATAAAATAATTAAAACTTGTACATTCTAAAATACATCCACGTTATATAAAGACTCCTAAAAGTAAATACGAAAGATACTCCAAACTTAATAAAACTTGTCCAAGGATATGAAGGGATATTCACACATGAAGAAAAGTATACTGATTTTAGAAATATACAGAAAGAGGTTTTATCTCTCTGGTGATCAGGAAATGCAAGTCTAAAAAAAAAAACAGCATTTTTCATTTCTCACCTGAGCAAGTTTAAAGGTTTCGTAATAGCCAGCTCTTGTCTAGAGTGCAGGAAAGTAGATGAAGGACACGCAGCCGGCCTGGTTCTATGAACTGACTAAGCTCTTTGAAAAGCAATTTGGTAATACTCGGTCAGATTTAAAATTCTTATTCCCCTTAACCCAGACATTCTGTTAGTCTCCCTCCTCTAGACGGCTTTTTGGCATATGCACAAATACGCGTGTAGATGAACATTCACTGCAGCATTGTTGGTAAAAACAAAAAAGGAATAGCCCCGTACAAGGAAGAGAGAGGTTTAGATACATTGTGATACAGCTAAGCAGGAAGATTTCAGACGTGAAAAAAAAATTATATAATCTACATACACAGATAAGCTCACCAGTAAATAACAACAATCACAAGAAACCAGAATATGAACAGTATAATTGCATTTTGGTTAAATAAAAATCCGTGTGTGCATGGATGTGAATGTTTCTATGTGTGTGGTTAAATCCTTGAAATACAGGCGTGAAACTGTGAACACTAGCTGCTGCTGGGCAGTAAAGAGAGGGCTTTCATGTTTAATTTCTTACGCTTTTATATTATTTTCATATTTACAAGCGTACCAACATTTGTAATTTTTAGTGGAACACTGAAAATAAATCCAGCTTTGACAAGTATAATAGAGAAGAAGTACCAAGGTCTGGAATGGTGTTTTCTTTATCTCAGATGTCCCAAATATGTCATGAAGGATGGACTTATACAGCTAGACATAACTTACTGGCTTGCTGAGGGGACAGCAGCCGTGTCTTCTACTGCACAGTACAGCATTATACCCTAAATGGCATCCAACTGTATTGTCTTCGTGAGGTTAAGGATCAGCACACACACAAAAAAAACATGGAAACTGACATGTGATAGTAACAATTTTTTTATTCCCTGAAGCTTGAGGTAATCTTAAGAAACATGATCATGAAAATACGTATTAGAACATTACTATCAATCTCTTGGTTGACTAATCAGGATTTAACTTATTTTTGTGGGCATAATAATCATCAGATTCTCGGATTTCTCAGACTTCTTAATAAATTAGCTGACTATCCTGTTAGATTTCAGAAGTCTAACGTTTCCTTTTTTTTTTTAAGATTTTATTTATTTGTTTGACAAAGATCACAAGTAGGCAGAGAGGCAAGCAGAGAGAGAGGAGGAAGCAGGCTCCCTGCTGAGCAGAGAGCCTAATTTGGAGCTCGATCCCAGAACCCTGGGATCATGACCTGAGCCGAAGGCAGAGGCTTTAACCCACTGAGCCACCCAGGTGCCCCCAACGTTTCCTTTTTTAACGTCGGCGATCTTGGAAGGAGGCTTAAAAAGTCTTTTGTTTTTGAAAAAACTTAAGTGTCAGTCCAGTTTTCTCCAAAAATATTTTTTTCCATGGTTGACAAAAGTTAAAGTGGTATCTTGTCTGTAGTCCTATTCTAAATATTGTTTATAATAGAAAGAAATAAGATGATATCTGCCATTCATATGTTTAAAATCTTCTTAGAAAAGTTGGGAGAAACACATGAAAAAGCCAGTATTTGATGAAGTTCTCAATGAATGCTTGCTAGCTCTGCCAGGAAAGAGGAAAGGAATCAGAGTTGACTGATACGCTCAGGGAAGAACTTCTTAATGGCAGCTTCCTAAAGGAATTTGACCTTGAGTTTGACAGCGAGAACTTAGATACTGTGAACACTGATGGCCTGTCTTCTGATCTGGAGGTCCCGGTATTTGGAGGGCAAATAGATCAAATTTGACATCCGTGATGTATTGGAATAGCATAAAAAATTAGAAGAGGGGCTCTTGGCTGGCTCAATCAAGAGAACATGCGACTCTTGATTTCAGGGTCATGAGTTCAAGCCCCATGTTGCATATAGAGCTTACTTAAAAAATAAAAATTTAGAAGGCCTCTGCTCACTGCCATTTTGTTGAAGTTTGTCTTAAGAGCCCTGGCTGATGATCTAACTCACCAGGTCTGGGTGGTATAGGGCTGAGGACATTAGAACTGGTCAGGGAGCTCAGAAGAAGTAAGCATTCCAGGGCTCACCCCCAGAGACTCTGGGAACTTTATAAATAAGATTCAGAATCTTCTCCAGGTGGTTCTACTAGGCAGTCACTTTTGGGAACCACCACTCTAACCTAATGCCTTTTTCCTGTCAAGACTAATTCTCAATCATTTCTGAAACATATCCTCTTAGAAATATCCCCCAAAAGGACACTTCTTTATTGGTTGTCAGCCATCAACCTGTTCAGTTCATTCTGAAAATTGTTTATCTTCTAATTTGGTGTTATCCGTGTAACATTAAACTCATTGTTTTTCCTTGTTTTCTCTTGAGGGAGAGTTTTTAAGAAAATATATCTTTTCTTTCCCGCCTTCCTTCGACTTCCATAACCTTTACATCTGAGGTTGGCTTATTTAGTAACAACTGGCCATTGTATCATCACTGTTTGGAGGGATGAGTACACACCCGATTCCAGGAGTGGGCCAAATGCAGCCCCCTGCCTTTTTTTTTGTTTGTTTTTTTAAGATTTTATCTATTTATTTTTTTTAATCTTTTTTTATTTTTTATTTTTTTATCTTATTTGTCAGAGAGAGAGGGAGAGAGAGCGAGCAAGCACAGGCAGAGTGGCAGGCAGAGGCAGAGGGAGAAGCAGGCTTCCTGCCGAGCAAGGAGCCCGATGTGGGACTCGATCCCAGGATGCTGGGATCATGACCTGAGCCGAAGGCAGCCACTTAACCAACTGAGCCACCCAGGCGTCCCAAGATTTTATCTATTTATTTGATAGAGATCACAAGTAGGCAGAGAGGCAGGCAGGGTGGGGGGAGCAGGCTCTCTGCTCAGCAGAGAGCCCAATGCAAGGCTGGATCCAAGGACCTTGAGATCATGACCTGAGGCACCCAGGCGCCCCTGCCTGTTTTATAGTAAAGTTTTATTGGAACACAGCTGGACCCTCTCATTTACATATTGCCTTCAGCTGCTTTTGTGCTACAAGGGCAGAGTTGAGTAGTTTCTACAGAGGAAAGATCTGATGACCTCTGAATTAGAACTTCAGAAAACAGTTTTAATATTCTAACCCAAAAGTTTTGGGGAAGACCATGTATTTCCAGGCTAGCAAATGCAGGAACCATGTGCTGCTCCCCATGCTCCTCAGCACATCCCAGGCAACCCCACCAGCTGCTCTGAGTCGGCTCACAGTTTAAATCTCGTTGCTGTCCTTGTTCTGTGTCATGCTTGTGAAGGGAGAGGGACTTGCTCCCTCCCTGCTTTGCGACAAGGTCAGGGATTTCAGAAATATTCATTCTACTTGATGAATCTGGCAGCCACGAAGCATATAAACATTGAGAAAAGAGACAATAGTATCGGGCTTCGGCCATATGTACTTGAACCTCGTAGCTGCTGTGTGCATTTGACTGTTGCATCCAAGCCCTGCAGCAACAGTGGATATTAACATCCTGTAGAATAGATCGGTAACATTGGAGACACGTACGCAGTGTCTGGGGTTGTGTTTCCCTTTTTGATGATGTTCCACTAGAATGACCCCAAATGCTTTGAGGTGTTACAGTGGGGCTGCTTAAGTGAAAGTGTATTAAGACCAGTATTGTTAGTATTTCAGATCCCTCTGACTTAGAGCCCCCAATAGATGAATCTACTTCATGTCCATTTAACTCCACATTACAGCCAGCCCTGCTGTAAAATTTGTATGCCTAACTCTTGCTCTGTTCTAATCTTATGAACCGTTTTTTCACCATTGGATTGGCATTCTGGATCGAGTTTCCCAAATCCAGGAAGAAATATTTCTCCTTTTCATATGAGAACCTTTGTGCTTTTTCTTAAGTGGTTAATTTAATGTTAAGAGTGAATTTTTCTTATATGTTCTGAATCTTTAAGTTATACATTAAAATTAATGGATTCCTTTAAAAAACAAATCAGGCTAATTGAGACTATTGTTCGGTCAAAGTTGACCAGTGAATTTCCTTGGTTAAAAGGGAAAAACTGATCTCACTGTTACCCTGAAGGATGGGGGAACTCTTGTTGGCACAGATGAGAGGCTGATGTGGCACCATGTCTGCTTCCTAAGTATACAGAACGAGACAGGGCTGGGTGTGATCAGCTACTTGGGGTACAAGGTAGACCTGCCCATGGGACTTCACATCCAGTTCCAGGTGTCGGTCCCAAAAGTCCTGTGAAGCCGATAAGACCCCTTATGTCAAGGGAATGACAGTAATGCACAGAACATAATTGAGTAAAGCAGCAGACCTTTGAGAAGGTTCTACTGCTTGGACAGACAAGTAGCAGTTTCAGACAGGCCATGATCCAGGATTGAACTCCAGCTCCTACAGGGTTGCTGCTGGCAAAAAGGCAAACGCAGAGGGACCGGGGTCCCAGGCAGGCTCGTAGAGCAGAGAGCGCCCCATACAGAAAACCAGGGATGGTTCCCTACAGTGAGGGTGAAGACTAGGCTCTTAGAATGGGACTGAAGCCCAAATGAGAGAGCTTCAGTACAGACTGAGAGCGGGACAACAGGAGAGGTGGCTTTTAAAACCCTATCATTAACACTTCTCATATGCCAGGCAGCATTTTAAATATTTCACAATTCTCATAGGCACCTCATAATGAGACAGGTACTGTTATCCCCATGTGACAGATGAACTTGAGGCACCAAGAGATACAAGTTGCCCATAGTCACCTGGTTAATAAATGGTAGAACCGGTATTGAAATTGGGGTAATCTAACAGCAGGGCTCTCCTCTTAACCATTCCCCTTTGCCGTCTGAGCTAAGTCCCTGTGTCAGGCTCTTGTTCCTTCCTCACTCACTCCTGCCTGACACCACCTTGGTCCTAGAACGAGGGGTGGAGGGGGTTGGGAGTTTGACCATTGTTGAACTGCCCCGGAGTTGGGGATCCCCCAGCACAATCTGGCCTCGAAACCACTGTTTCCATTGTAGAGCTGTGGCGATGTTTAAGTATGTCAATATCACCAATAAATATAAATGAAGAAGGAAAGGCGTTTAGCCATTTGCATTTCGCATAAAATCCAAGTGGGGAAAAAATGTCATCTCAAATCTTCATCTAGAGAAACAGTTGGGGCTGCCCAGAAAAAGAAACCTAAGCACAAAAACAGTGCGGGGGGGGGGGGTTGAATGAGAGGTGGCTAGCGTGTTCACATCTGACTGTTCACATCTGACGTGAGCACTGGCAAGACCATCAGAACTGTAAAGCCAAAAACAGAACCTCCGAAGCAGCATTGCTCTTTATCTTGGGGAAATCCTTAGAACATGCTCAGTTTTAAAAACTGCTTTTACCCCAGACAGTAAAGGTTCCTTAAGGTGGAGCAGAGTACCAGCATCTCCTACTCACTGGAAGTTTTATAAGTCCTAGAGCTAAGTCATAAGCTGTGCAATTCAGCTTTTTCCGGCCCATCCCAAGCATGTTTAAAAATTCAAGTATGTTAATAAACATTGCACCAACTCTGCACTGAATACAGGTGGTAGATGTTTGGTTCTGTAGTTTGGGGCTTTATTTTTTATTTACTTATTTGCTTTTCCTGTATATTTGAATGAGTTAGAAGGCTGGCATTTTTTCTGTTTTTCCAAAATCATTGTTAAGATCCTGCCTACTCATTTCTATGATTTCTCAAAAGTAACATTAATGTCTGTTGAAGTGTCCAATGTTTTTTTTTTTTACCTCTTCGGGCAGTATATATTAAGGGAGAAAAATAAGATAAGGTCTCTGATAGACCCTTATTTGATACAGTAATGAAAATAGTTTTCTAATAGTGAGCCTAATTTCCCTCTAAAGTTGTTCTCCTGTTGCTCATAAAATAGTGGAGGTAACTCATAAAGATAGGTAGAACCATCCTAGTGATTGGGAAGGATCCTTTTAGGTTAGAATTAAAATGCAAACGTTAAAAGCACTTGATATAATAACGTCTGTGAGAGTTTTAAACAGCAGAATTCTGTATTCTCAAGTGCACTTTTATGATATTAAAGTTAAATTTATATAAAAGAAGAACAGGACCGTAGTAAGATTGGCCATTGCCATGAATAAACTCTAATTTAATTTAAATTAGATATATGACGAGGAAATTAAAGAGCTTTTAGGTGGGTTAACAGCATCTTTTCTTCCCGTGGAAGAAATCTAAGATAGCTAAGACGGTGTTTTCATCTTTCTCATCCCCGTACTCAACAGATACTGCCTAGTTAGTAAGAGATTTTTAAAGTACCGGTTAATGTTGGTGGCACCTTTTGGTTTCAGCTTTAAATCATAAGCCCAAGTCAGATTATTTCTTAATAATTCCATGACCTCTCGAGTGATGAAGTCTGTCACATCACTTTCCGATTCAAGGTAACTCTAAGATTTCAGCTATGGGCCTGAGGACTTGAGTCACTTCATCTTAACTGCCATTGCTAGGAAAGTGGGGAAGAAATTAAAAAATAATAATAAAAAGAAAAAAGAAAGAAAAGGGCAGAAAGAACGAGAACTTGCATCACCACACAGGCTGTTTGCCCAGAGTTACTGTTGAGAGACGGTTTTCGCAGACACGGAGAGGAGACTAGGGTGAGGAGGCGTCGGTCCGCTGGGGTCGGAGGCTTGGGGGCTTGGTCCCGGGAGAGCGCCTGGTGTCTTTTTGAGCTCCAAGGCGGTTAAACTTTGTGACTTTTCCTGCAGGTGGATGAGAGCCAAACTGGAGAACCGGGCTGGCTTGGAGGAGAACTAAAAGGAAAGACAGGATGGTTCCCTGCGAACTATGCAGAGAAAATCCCAGAAAACGAGGTTCCGGTTCCAGTGAAACCCGGGCCTGACCCGACCCCCGCCCCCGCCCCCGCGCCGGCCGTGCGCGAGCCCCCGGCCCCTGTGGCAGTGACCGCGCCGGAGCCCTCCGCGACCCCCAACAACTGGGCCGACTTCAGCTCCACGTACGTGTAGGCTCGCTCTTCCCGGGGGCTTTCATCTCGCTCCGTCTGCTTTCCGGTGGGGTTGGGGCTGTACCTCTGCGCAGAGGCGCGGGTTTTTTTCCGTCGCCCCGTTCCCGGGCCGCTGTGCTCTCGGACGCGCTGGGACGCGCTGGGACGCGGTCCGGGCACCGCGACATCCGGCCGGTCCTCTCAGCGCGCTCCGAGCTGGGCTGCAGCCCTCCTGCGGGGGGGTAAGAAACGAGGAATGCCATTTCCTAATCTGACACCCGGGGCAGTCCGCGCGGAGAGTCATTTCCTGCCTGTAACCCGCCCTTTTTTTTGCTGGTCAATTTTATTTATTTATTGACAGAGAGATAACACAAGTAGGCAGAGCAGCAGGGGAAGCAGACTCGTGCAGAGAGCCTGCCCAGGGCTGGATCCCAGGACCCTGAGATCATGACCTGAGCTAAAGGCGGACACTTAACCACCTGAGCCACCCAGGCATCCTGTAAAAGTGTTTAGGCAAGCAGTCAAGTAGGAGTGATTTGAGTAAGAAGTATCTTACTTAATTTTTTTTTCTAAGTCTAATCATCTTTGAAAAGAAACAGATGGAAGGCCAGGAGTCAAGACATAAAGCTAGAGAAAGATCAGATGGCTCAGACGGGAGAAAAAAGCGTGCTGACCAAGGGCAGAGGAAGTGGAGGGAAGGATGGAAGGAACAGCAAGTTTTTCATACTCCTATTTTCATATAAAAGGTTGCAGATGCTAAGAAAGGTCCTCCCTATCTAGCCTCTGCTGAAAACTAGTCTTCTATTACTATGATTCCAAGTTGAAACTCTCCCTTCCTATCTTGATCTTGATTGAAAAGTTCTGACTTTTTACATTTTTTAAAAAATTTTATTTGATAGAGTAGAAGGAGAGAAGTAGAAGTAGAAGGAGAACAAACTCCGTACCAAGCATGGAGCCCAATGTGGGGCTCGATCCCAAGACTCCAGGATCATGACCTGAGCTGAAGGCAGATGCTTAACTGACTGAGCCACCCAGGTGCCCCAGTTCTGACCTTTTTTCTTTTTTAAAAAATATTTTATTTATTTATTTGACAGACAGAGATCACAAGTAGGCGGAGAGGCAGGCAAAGGCGAAGAGGGGGAAGCAGGCTCCCCACCGAGCAGAGAGCCTGATGTGGGGCTTGATCCCAGCACCCTGGGATCATGACCCAAGCGGAAGCAGAGGCTTTAACCCACTGAGCCACTCAGGCGCCCCAAGCTCTGACGTTTTTTTAAACGAAGACTAACATAGAAGACAAATACTTTGTTTTCTAAGATTTCATTTTACAGTGGTCCAGTCATTGTGACTCTCTCCTGTGGCACATGTATGGTGTGTGCTCCTCCAGCTATTATTATGGGCGTCTTATTTTCCAAACCCAGAATCAGGATCTGCAGTCTAACAAAGGAATTATTTTTTTAAATTTTTAATAGAGCAAGACAGACAGAAAGGGGCAGAGCTGCATCCCCAGCCCAGAGCCCAGCGTGGGGCTCCATCCCATGGCTGTGAGACCATGAGACCATGACCTGAGCCGAAATCAGGAGTCGGATGCTTAACCATCTGAGCCATCCTGGCGCCCCTCAAAGGAATTACTTTGATTTTCAAATGCATTTGTGTCTCAAAGACGTAAAGAGTAAATTACGTTTGGATTTGCGTTTGCACAGATATATTTATTTAACATTATACAAATCACAATATTAAAGCCGTGCCTGAGACCCAGCATGAGTGGTGGCCATAAGGATCCCAGTTGTCCTTACCCTGGTGGCCGGACATGTGGCCTGGTTTTTGCTGTGGGTTGGAGGGAACAGAGAGACAGCATTAAGTGCCAGCTGTGAAGCTGGCATGTTTTCACAGGTGCTGTCTGACTTCTCTTTTGCTGGCTGTACTGTTGTTTTTATAAATGACAAAGCTGCAGATTGTTCCCATTTTATCAACGAGGGAATGAAGATTCAGAGAGACGGCTGTCTTTTGCCTGAGGCTCATCACTAGGGCGTGAAGCTCCCACTCGAACCCGAGTCTGAACTTCTTTCCACCCCGTCTTGTTTGTGAATTTAGAAAGCCCCATAAATGCAAGTGGGTCTCTGTTGGCCGTGGGTGAGAAGCGGTTGTGTAGGAAGGACTTGCTTCTCATGGTAGCATATGTTTCCTTCCAGGTGGCCCACCAGCACAAATGAGAAGCCAGAGACAGACAACTGGGACGCGTGGGCCGCTCAGCCCTCGCTCACTGTCCCAAGTGCCGGCCAGCTAAGGCAGAGATCGGCATTTACTCCAGCCACAGCCACCGGCTCGTCTCCGTCCCCGGTTTTGGGCCAGGTAAGGGCAGTCAGGGGGAGTGTGAAGACGCAGCCTGCTGGACCCAGTACCAGCACGGTCCATCCTGACGGTGTTATTTCTGTGTATCTGGGTCAGGCGGCAGCGTGAATTCGGTTCACGTTTTCCCAGTAGCGTCAAGGAGTCTGGAGAGTTCCGAGGAGGGTGATCTCCTGCCCAGGTTGACAGGAGGTGGCATTTGGACAGCATCTTGATCTTATTCGGCAGAGAAGCGGGCTGGCTTATCAGCCGGCGGGTACTGTGAGGAGAGTCTTTAAGGTAGGACAGAGTGTTTCAGGAAAAGCTTGGGCCAGTCGATCTGGGGAGACCAGTGAGTATATATTGGAGAAGATTGGCTGATTATAGGTGAACGGGATATAGTTGTTCTGAATATTACTACTCCATACAATAAAGCAGTATCTGATGTGCTGCAGTAAAGATAAGGGAAGGAAGTGTCTGTAAATGAGATCAAACAGAGCAGATGCCCATCTGTCGGGCATTTGGGAGTGGGGGACAGTTTCTGGGAGCAGGTTCATGGGGAGGGGCCGGCAGAGGACTTGGGCCAGCAGCGACCTCTAAGCAGGACGGAGTCACACTCCTGTTGGAGCCAAAGGAAAGGAAAGCAGTCACGGATTGAGCGAAGGATTTGACCTCAGAGAGAAACGGGGGCACAAGAGAAAATGAGTTCTAGTGGGAAGGAGAATCCGGGTTGTAGATGTCTTCAGTTTAAGGTGAACGTGGGGCACCAGGTGGGCCCATCTGACAGGCAGTGGGAACGTAGATCTGCTCTGAGGCCATGGTGAGATCTTCAGAAAGGAGAGAACAGAGCAAGAAAATGAAAAATGCAGTGTGTGTGTGTGTGTGTGTGTGTGTGTGTGTGTGTGTTACAGCCCGGGATTAGAATTAGCTGGGAAAAGGAAAGCTGCTACTGGGATCATTATTACTGTCACAGCAACGCTATGGATAGATTCACTCAACTCCCTTAACCTTTTAGAGGAAGCGTTTCTGTTATAGTGTGGAAACCAAGGCCTAGGGACAGGAAACAGTTGTCCAAGAGTCACAAAATTAGTTAAGTGACACGCATGGGGTTCCAACCCTGAGGCCAGACTATGTCCGGCTGGCCCTGGGCTGGGTTATTCGCTTGTGTCCCTGCAGAAAGGTCAACAAGGCAGGCACAGGGACGGCGTCTCAGAGGAAGAGTTCAGGAGACGCTAGTGAGGGCTCAGCCAGTCGAAGTGGCTTGGCAGAGGGACGAGTGGAAGCAGCCGGGAAGACTGGACAGCGCACAACAGCCACAAGCCAGCCGGCCGTGGGGACGGGGAGCTCCTGGGAACCCAAGGAAGGAAAATGGGAGGCAGAGACTCTGTGGGATTTGAGAGTGTGGAGCCGAGATGGAAGGGAGGAGGGACATTGTAGGTGGGCCTACATGTGGGACAAGAAGGTGAGGTCCCTACAGGTGGGACAAGAAGGTGAGGTCCCAGGAAGATGGGGGTGGAGAGGTGGGCCACATGGCCGCTGGGGTATTTGACCTGCGTCAGTGCTGGCCTTTGAGTGTCGCCGGGAAAATGTCTTCTAAAGGCAAGTACCTGTTGGTTCTGAATGGGCTGTCTTCGGCCATTATCCTTTGTTTCTGTCCATTTTCACATATGATGGAAAGTTGACGTATTTTTTTAGTGTTAAGATATTGTAATGGTTTTATGTTACGGTTTTTAAAAAGATAATAAACGGCTCACCCTGCCTTTCCAGCCACATCTCCTTCTGCACCCCTCCATGAAACTAGGCTCCACGCACCCCGGGATTGTGCTCCTCTTCCTGGACCCTTTGCGGTGCGCCGCCTCGAGGCCTTTGCCTGTGCTGTGCCCTCGGCCTGGAGTGCCCTTCTTCCGAAGCCCTAACTCGCACAGTCCTCCTCGCCCTTCGAGGCCCGACTCCAGTGCCGCCGCCTCTGTGACAGTGTCCCTGTTGCCCTCAGGCAGAATTCCTTCCTCTTTGCTCTCTGTTCCCGCAGTGAACAGTTGGAGCCTATTGATGGTAGATTTCATTCTGCCAAGTGGTATGGATGGTTGTGTTTTTCTCTTTCTCGCACATTAATTGTGAAGTCCTTGCTGAGAAGATCGCACTGTCCCTTTTTATGGTGCTTTGTGGTTAATAAAGTCTTTTAACCTAAATTATTTTGAGGAGCCAGAGGTGGCATTTCATTCGTCTTTGTAACCACGTTGGCACGTAGACGTTCACAGGGGATCACAAGGCATTCACGCCCCGTGTCTGTAAGAAGGAGCTAAAACGAGCACAGTCCAACTTGGAGCATATTTTCCTGTGTCCACCTAACCTCAATATCAGTCCCTTATCCTTTGAGATTCCATACCATTTCTCCCGTATCAGTCTTCCAGCAAATGTCCGAATGCGTTTAGAAATGCGGGAGGGGTGCCCTGGGCCACTTGGGGGTTAAAGTGGAACCAGATAGAAGAGGCACACAGCCAGGTGCCACAATATTATGACCTCCTGGCTTGGTTAAAGGGGGTGTTCAAGATGCCAGAAAATGTAGGCTGGCAGGTTTTCGCCTCTTGTTTTGAAAAGAAGTTGATTCCTAAGACACAGGGACACATCCAGCCGCCATGCTACACGGAAGCAGGGCCCTTCGTGGCCGTGTGTGTGCCCATGTGCGCTGGCTGGAAAGGGGCGTTGACGCCAGCGCGGATGTCGCCGGAGTTGGTAACCGATCGCAGAGTAACGAGAGGTCCTTTATGTGTTTCCATACAAGGGCGAGAAGGTGGAGGGACTACAGGCCCAAGCGCTGTATCCTTGGAGAGCCAAAAAAGACAACCACTTAAATTTTAACAAAAATGACGTCATCACCGTCCTGGAACAGCAAGACATGTGGTGGTTTGGAGAAGTTCAAGGTCAGAAGGGTTGGTTCCCCAAGTCTTACGTGAAACTCATTTCAGGGCCCATAAGGAAATCGACAAGGTATTTTTGTGTTTATCTGCTTCTGTTAGATGAAAACGATGTTAGGCATTAAAGTATTGCTTGCATTGGTTAAGATTCTCAGATGGGGTCGCAGGACAATTTTGTCTTCCGGATCCTCTAACTGCGGAAGTCAGGGGCGGTGCCTGCAGAAGGCAGCCTCTGTCAAATAAGTGGTCGTTTCTTTTCTACACTTGTGGAAGGCTGCATATCTTGTTTTTCAGTGACTTCGATAAGGGGACTCTACTCTGAGACCCGGGACATTCTTGTGGATTTGTTGCAGACTATGCCTCTCTTCGTGCCTAGTACCCAGTACAACACCGTATACACACGAAGACTTAAGAGGCCCAAAACATTTGGGGAAATAGCGGAAAGAACGAATTCTCTCTTTTGTTGGGAGCCTTAGAGCATGGCTCTTTTAACATGAAGGTCGTAGTTCAATTATTGCAATCGTGTAGGTGCTCGAAACAAATTATGAGCATCAAGGAGAGAAAAAATGGCAAAAATCGTGGACGAGCATCTGTCCTTCATGCTTGTAAATAGAGCAGCACGTTGGCTGCTCACCCCGCGTAGCACATACCGAGAAGCAAGAACGCGAGCTCAGAATCCGGTGTCTGTTGCACATTCCGTGCTTTCACTGAGCGAAGCGCACCTCTCTGCGCTGTAGATGGGGCAGAGTTTTAAACATTAAGCAGCTTAAAAAAAAAAAAAAGAAAATCAGTGTCATTTGTATTCATTTCTTTGAAGATAAAAATTAAAGTACCTTCTCTTCCCACCTCTTCCAGCATGGATTCTGGTTCTTCAGAAAGTCCCGCTAGTCTGAAGAGAGTAGCATCGCCAGCAGCCAAGCCAGCCGTTTCCGGAGAAGGTGAGAAAACCTGGTCAAATTATGCTCCTTAAGGAGGGTCCTGGGGATCACGGAATATGAACAGTGCATGTTTGAAATGAGACGGGATTTCACTCTCAAGTTGACTACGTTGATTGACGTCCGATGTGTTCCACTCTGAGGTAAAAAGAAAGGTTAGATCTTTCCCGAAGCAGAGTACTTCCCGGAGACTTTCAAAATAGTATCACATACATTGACCATCAACACTGAATCTTGTCATGATCCTTGGTCACGAACCCTTTGACCTTTAAAAGAGGCCCATCAGCGTTGCTAGGGATCCAGTTTGGGGAGCATCTCTGTGGCCTAATCGTGGTCATTGCTTCCCCTAATAGAGCCCGTTCTCCTCTGACCCCTCCATCAGCGTTTTGCTGTAAAACTGTAAGGACACAGTCGAGTAAAGCTGCCCCGGCGATCTCTGCCGTCTCCCTTGACCTCAAAGGAAAACAGAGCAGCTCAGTTTTTCGGTTCCTGGTAAATAACCACACCAGGCAATTTAGGCCTAAAAATGTCATTTTGAGTATTCACGCCACAAATAATTAACGGCTAGATTTCCCGGTCTTTGTTTTCATGACATAATTCTGAGGATCACCCGTGCCCATGCACGGTGTGGGGTTTAAAATGAACGAAACCCACATAATCCGGGCTCCAGTGGTAAAAATCTCCCGTCTTCTCTGCATTCGGTGTGGCCGTTCTCGTCTAACTGAAGACGGCCACCTCAAGCTGCCAGGCTTTCCACCAGAAGTCGGATGTCTCCGAAGTTTTCATGGGTTCCTCAGATAAATTCTCTGCAGATAGTGTGTTTGATTTAGTTCCTTTGCCGTCATGAAGTTGTTGCATTCCTCAGAAAGCGTGTCTTGTGAAAGACAGAAATAAGGAAACAGTTGTTTCGGTGGAAACAGCAAGGATTAAGGTGCGGTGGCCTTTCAGACTCTCGGTAACACAGTTCCTTTTCGAAAAGGGATTCGAGAAGCAAAAATGTCTGTAGATTACAAATACAGCCGTAGAAACCTCATCGCTGCCAAACAAACCCAGCATTTTATTGGATCCCGTTTTTGCCGTTCCCACCGAAACGAACAGTAGCGGAGTTGGTTTATTCGTGCTTAATCAGTCATCTGAATGAGTGTTTTGTCTACTAATGTTAGCAGAACGAGGCACCAAAAAGCTTTTTAAACACACCATGTGGGGTCAGTTTTGTATAAAAGCCAATTTTATGATTCTGCCCAGATTCACTGTTACTTTATCCAGTGAAGTCTGCTCGGAGGGCCGAAGCTTACACCCGGCTCTTGCCTGCTGGCCACGTACTCGTGAGCGTGCCTTCGCTTCCTCATCTGGAAGGTGGGCATACGGAACCCCCCGTCAGGTAGCATGTTACCACGAAGGATTAGGAGATCAGCTGTGTCGGGCATTTAGGAGAGAGGTCCGTGAGCGTCCACTAGTGTTCTTGCCTTTTTACTTCGTCTCCTGGATTGTTGATGGCGAGCCACTCAGCGCAGCGGGCATTCTCCTCTAGGAGCAGTACCGATGAATGCTGATTTGTTTGGAAACATGTCCGGAGGCCTTGTCCCTTGAGGCCTCGCAGAGGTCACAGGTGAACCACACACGTTTAAAGTGGGGCAACGAAGAGAGAGTGTCATCCCCGCTGACATTTATTACATCCACTGTCAGGTGATTTAGGAATATTAGGAAACACGAAGAGGGAGATCGCTGGCCTTCCAGAGTGCCGTGGGAGAACTTGGCAGTGACGTTCAGAGAAAAGCTGTCTACATATGTTAATGAGCCCCTTATTATACTGCACTAAAGGCGATCACATTTCAAGTAAACCCAACGCCACAGATTGAATAGATTTGTAGGTTTGGGAATGGCCAGTGCCCTGTGGTAAATGTCTCCGCAGGGAGGTCGGAATGAGTGCCACCGCGGGTCCCTCCTCCCATGTCCCCGATCTCACTGAGTCCCCCACCGAGTCCCGCAGATGCCTGTGTGCACAGTGGAGCGAGCAAAGCCACGGTCTTTTCCAGTCTCCTTGGTATCAAGACTGCAGCCGTAGGTTCAGCCAGAGTTCAGGCTTCTGAAGTTTCTGAAGCATTTTGAAAGTAGCTTCAACATTTTGATCCGTTTTTGAGAAAGCGACTTTGCAGTGCAGGAATCACTGGGAGAAGTGTCCATCTGCCAAGGATCCTGTCTGAACTGGCCGAACTCGAGCTGAGGGTCAAGTGACAGCAGCACAGAAGGGAAGGGTCAGAGGACGGAGAAATCAGGGAAAGGGAGATAGTAATGAAAGAAGAATGCCCTTATCAAGACCGCCAGACTTTGATTTCCGTGTGTGGGAAATCAGTTTTCCAGTTGTCACTGGAGGTGAGCCTTAGCCCCGCTGAGGACTCAAGACACAGAGGCTTCTGTTCTCCCTGCACACTGGGATGACCTTGGGTCTGCCACGGGGTCCGCACTCCCCTGCAGTCGCTGCCGCTGCGCTGAGGCTTATGCAGCCCTTGGAGGGCTCTCCCACGATGCGGAGCTGCCCATATTAGCACACGCATTAGGGGGCTTTGTGTTTTTTTGTGTTTGTTTTAGCTTTCATTAGTACCCCCTGCAGAGGCTCTTATAATGAGCCAAAAGGATTCCTCCATACTAAATTTCTGCCCATTAATTAACATTAGGCTCTGAATTTAAGGGCTCCCTCTGAAGTTTTAGCCAGAAGCAGGCATCATGCATCAGAAAAATGTACTTTCTGACTAGGTAAATGGTGATTTTTTTTTTAGACTACATTTAAAAAAATACCCAAAAGCCTACGATAAAATGGAGAAAAAGCAGAAGCAAGAAACCTAGGTTCATCTTTCTGTAAATCTTTCATCCCGCCCTAGTGTAGTGATCTTTCGGAGAATGCGATTTGCTTTCTGAGCCTTAGTAAAGTTAGTTCTTTGCGATTAAAAAGAAAATGTTCCTCTGGAATGCACACCCTTCCCATGCAAGACTGCAAAAAACATTAGTTCTCATGCTTTAAGACACGAATAATAAAACGTAAGAAACGGAGATTGCTTTTCAACTTGTTCAGAAAAATTTGCTATTTTCTGGGATTGAGATAATACTTTTATTATCAGTCCCTGCTTCCTGATTGTGTACCTGAATGACAAATAGATGCCCGTTTTTAACTAAATCATGTGTATCCTTTATTTTTGTGTTTTAACAGTTTCCCACCATCCGCGTATATGGCACAAAAGGGCTTAAGTTTTCACTCGGGCACTTGAATAATGAACAGTGTGTCTTACTTAATTTACAGAAGGGTTATACTGTATCTAAAACTTCTTCACAGTTGTGACTTGGTACCCTTCAAATGGAAATTACGGTATCTGATGTGGGTGGAAGAGCCCACGTGTCCGGGCATCCAAGTCGGTGCTCAGCATTACTAGACCACTCACTGAATGTTAGTTAAAGGTAAATGTAAACGCCATTTACACTTAAAAGGAAATCATGACATTAAATTATAGCTCCCTCCTGGCACTCAGTGTTGGTAGACACGCAGTTGGCCTTTTTTGTTCCCAGGGCTGGGCCTTCACAGGAATTGTGCCCCTGTCTGCAGTTACTAAATGTTTATGTGCAATTGGGGAATTCGGAGCCCAGGGTGTTCTGCAATTCTGTTTTATCTGTGACAAGCCTTTCTCTTGAATGGATCTTATCCGAACCTCCTTATTCATAAACTTGCCTTTGCAAAGCTGTCTGGGTTTTCTGTAAACAATCAAGCTCTCTCCGTATCTCAATATTTCTCCCCACCAGAATTTATTGCCATGTACACTTACGAGAGCTCTGAGCAAGGCGATTTAACCTTTCAGCAAGGGGATGTGATTTTGGTTACCAAGAAAGATGGTGACTGGTGGACAGGAACAGTGGGCGACAAGTCCGGAGTCTTCCCTTCTAACTATGTGAGGCTTAAGGACTCAGAGGTAAACCCACATTAACTGTTTCCTCTCCCTTTCTGTGCGGCGATTCTCTTTGTGGGAAGCCACTATATTTGCCCGTGGAATGCTTTGATGGGTTTGGCTAAGTTCCAGGAACTTGACAGCAAACACAGAGCGACCCGTCATTGTTTGAACTTGTCCTTTGGTGCGGCAGGGTAAGCCTTGGCTTCCCACAAACGGAAGAACTCCCTGGGGCCGAGCGGAGGCGGGGTTCAGCGTTGGTCTCTGTCCCCGCATGTGACTGAGCATTTGGAGTGAATGTGTTTCATTAGGCCTTCGGGTCGCTGGTCTGGGGATACCTGTAGAAGGGCGCACAGCAGCATTTCCCCCACGCAGTGATACGGGTCCCAGAACACGGGACAGTAGAGAGCTTCTAAAATTTATATTTTTGCTTACATGTTACGAAGACGTAAGATTTAAGAGTTCCATAACCCTTTGGGCTAGGCCTTAGTACCTCAGGCCCACTGATCAGGGGCCTGAATTTATTCTAAATGCTGTTATCCTTAGAAATGGCTCCCATTGTTGTGACATGAGGCCCTAAAAATCCAGTTGCGTACCAAGTGGTCTTGAGGTGGTACAAGTTTCATGAAATGGTGGGGTGCCCCCCCCCCAGAGTATTGGGAGCCTGTCCCTTAGTGGCACATTTCAGGTTAGTGGAGAATTTCGGGGTAAATCAATGTAGTCATTTAATAGATCAATTGCATATAAATAAACCAACAAGAATTGGCTCTTTTTTTTTTTTTTTTTTTTCCTAACGCTGGCTTTCCCAGGTGTAAGCCAAAGGGACAGGGCTCCCCTCTCATCAGCATGCCAGTAGA
Organism: Taxidea taxus jeffersonii; assembly: GCA_003697995.1. NCBI lineage: Eukaryota > Metazoa > Chordata > Mammalia > Carnivora > Mustelidae > Taxidea > Taxidea taxus. Next base: position 116,122 of record ML104691.1, on the reverse strand, counting down.
GGGTGGACCTTGGGCTGGTCCCCAGGCCCCGGTACCTGCAGCTGCTTTGGGAGCCTGGAGCCCAGCCCCATGCTTCCCCTTCCCTTCTCCTCTTCCCTGTGGTGCCCAGGAGCAGCTTCTATTTTGCTTGGGTTTTGTTTTTTCAGGGAGTGTCATTTTAGCTGTTTTGGGGTTTTGGGGGGGTTTTTTGTTTTGTTTTGTTTTGTTTTCCCTTGCTGTGGTCTCAGAGAGCAGCTTACTGAGACGCCCAGGGAGGGCTTTGCATTGCTTACCCTGAGAGGCTTTGGCAGAAGCCTGGTAGAAAGTGCTGCTCTCCGGTAGGACAGCCCAGGACAGCCGGCGAATTGTCCTCGGCAGACCCGGAGAGGGGAGAATTGGGCTTCTCTCCAAGAATCCAGTCGGATCCAGTAAAAGTCATACAGAAGATATTTCAGAAGTGCAGGGGAAAAACTAAAACTAAACTCGATTTCTGCCACTAGGCATGAAGATTCTCAAAGTGACTACCTTTTGGATCAATTAAAAGACCAAAACCATTACTTACATTGTATTTTGATAAACTATAGTTTTCTATAAAAAAAGAAACACAAAACCCTGAAATCAGTAAGTTAAAAAAGAAAAACCTGACATTTTTTTGAAGGTAAGCTGAGTTATAAGGTGCTTTTTAACCACGGTCTTAAAATATGAGACACAACCAGCAAGTGCTAAAGATTTTGGACAAATATTTAGCCATTTTTTTTAAGACAAAAAAAAATCTAAAAAGTCAGCGCTTTGATTCTCCTTGGATACAGAGTTCAGTGTCTAAGGAAAATTTCCTCCTAAAACCAGACCCAGCCTCAGATATGAGAATTGCCCCTCTGGGCAGGGGAGAGGTTGTCCTATCCAGGCTCCCCTTCTCTGTAGGAGAAAGGCCAGGACACATTCGCTGAGGCAGCTTTTCTCCCACATTCCTGAGGGGGTCCAAGACAGAACCCGGCCCTCTGAGTGTGAATTAGTTTCTGTGCTGGCTGTGGGGTCAAAAGGGGAGCACACTGGGACGCCTGGCTGGCTCAGTCGGTAGAGCATGTGACTCTTGATCTCAGGGTCATGAGTTCAAGCCCCATGTTGGGCATAGAGCCCACTTAAAGAAAAGCGGGGACCACACCAAAGCTGTTGGGACTCTGTTACCTGGTGTTGCCAAATACCTTGATCCTTTCATGGACTTATAGGGAGTGTATTCTAAGTCCATACTGAGAAAGTTAACTGGTCCTTTGGAATCTTGTTTCATTCCGTCATTTTGATACACAGCCTCTAAAAATAGCCAGGGAGATTGATATTATATATTCTGTTAACACAGAACTCGTAATCAGAGTAAAAATTGTAACTCGGACTTTCCCTGGTAAATGGTTATTAAATTTCAGTAACCAAAATAAAGGGCCTGTGATAAGTTAGATAAATGGCATGTTTATATTCTTGCAGTAACTGTCATTTACTTTATTAAGCTTTTTTTGGTTTTGTCTTGATTGGAATACTTAATTTACTGCCAGACAGGGACTGAAGAATGAAAATCAATTCAGAATAAAGCCCTCAGTAATGACAGATTACAGTCTGGCCCCTGCCCTGACTCGAGGTCCCTATTGGCTTATTCAGCTGGTTTAAAATTCCATGAGTATCCATAAAGGAATTCAACCCCAGAGCACTTTTGGAACAATTAGTAGTTGCCAAAAAAACAAAACAAAACAAAACAAAACCTCTGGTCTGGTCTGCTTCTGTGGAATGTGCAGCCAGCACTGATAGAGGAATTTCAGGGTTTATACAGTGTAAGATTTGGGCGGAAAGGATACGCAGGACGGTGGCTCTCTCTGTGGGTATAAAGAGGTCCGTGAGCTTGGGGAGGCATGTTTGAATGGCCATGATGCTGTTTCCGATATTTAAAAAAACAAACAAACAAGAAAGCTCTGAAGGGAGTGTAGCAGACTGTTAACATTATTAACATTTTATGTAGTAAACCTGGGTGTTGGGCTCATGGATGTCAGTCAGAGTCTCTGTAGTTCTTATGTGTGAAATGTTGAAGACCCATCTGAACACAAGCAGGAGCTCAGTGTTCGGGACCTAGACCAATAGTCTTCCTCACCTGGCACCCCCTGTTGGAGTTGACCCGGGGACAGCACGCACGTGGTCCACACACAGACAGCACCTGAGCCCTCTGGGACCCTGCGGTGCCGCATCCTTTGCTCACTATTCTCGAAAGAAGAGGGTAAAAGCTGTGTGTTTAAAGCACTTATTTTGTCCCCTGTTTTCCTGATACCCGTCTGATGGCAGCCGACACAGTGCTGCTGTACCCCAGAATGAGCAGGGGGGCGCCGGGGGCTCGAGCGGGCTTGTGTCGTCACTGATCGTGTTTGAGGTTGCATGAATGAAACTCTGCAGTATGCAAATGAGACCTTTTGCTCTGTTTTAAGGGCTCTGGAACTGCTGGGAAAACAGGGAGTTTAGGAAAAAAACCTGGTAAGTTACAAACCCTGATGCTTATTTTTCAATGTTTTGAATGTAATTGCTAGTTGCTCCCAATCTTTGTTCAGGAGGGCCAGAAGCCTGGAAGGGAAGAGAACAGACTCTTTTGTAAGAGGGGTTGGAGTTTATCGTGTTCTCAGAATCCATTCGCAACGTGTACATGGTTAGGAACTCTAGCTGTTGCTTCACACGTGGGGAGTGGGGACGTCGCTAGACAGCGTGTTCTCATGGGTCCCGAAGAAGCGAGTCAGGCAAGGTGGTGGCAAGTTGTAACGAGCAGAGCTCTAAGGTTTGGGTGCAGCCGCCGAGCCTCATCCTCGTGGGAGGCCCAGGAAGCTCACTTCCTCTCCTGACAGCACAGTTCAGTCCCAGGACAGAAATAGTGGCCAGGATTCAAAGAGCAAAGTAGAGGTCCTGTTAATGTAGAAGCCACGGGGTGGTTCTCCTCAGGTACACAGTGAAGGTACGAAATACAGTCATCCCTCTGAATTCAGTGCTGTAGTTGATTGAACCCAAATCACATGTTCTATAAGTAGTACCGTGAACTGGAGGGACAAGAAGCAGATGTGAAATCACGTCTTTTTGCTCTTGTGTCCGTAGGAGATGGTAGATGGGGGCGTCCCCGGCAGGTTTCTGGGCGGGGGACAGTCTGGTGTTTCTGGGTCTGGTGCTGAGCTCCAGAAGGGCTTACCTGACAAGGGAAAGTGGGTTCTTGGGTTGTCATAGGATTTTAGTCAGACTCCAGAGGCTGGGACACTTGGGCCCCCATCTCTGTTTCAACTGTGAGGATTTTACGTTTCGAATTGTCATTCCAAAGGGTCCAGATGGGCTTAACTTTCTACTGAAACCAGCAAGCTGCTCAGGGACACAAAAGACGGAGAAGAAAGCTGGGGGCAGATTGCTGGCTGTACATGCCAGGTCTTTTGAGGAGCAGGAAAGTCTGAGGCCAAATAGGACACTCATTTGGACTCTCTCCAGACCAAAAACTCTTGGAATCTAGAGCTAGTCCTTGGCGGGTGAGGGGAGAATTCTTACCCCCAGCACAGATTTCCCAGCGAGGGCTCTCAGCAGGGCCGAGGTGTGTGTAAGCTGGCCTCTTTCTTGCTGCCCCTGATCTCCCCGAAGCATCTGGCAGGGCCGGGCCTGCCCCCTGACAGCCCGGTGGCCAGTGGCTGAATGGCTGAATGCAGAATGGGGTCAGAGGGGATTGCCTAGTGCATGTGCTTTCTGGAGCAGGAGGAAGTACCGTCAGAGGACAGGGGGGCCTTTTTACCTCTTTCCTTTCTTGCTTTCCCTCATTCCTTCTTTCTTTCAAGATCTGTTGTGGTGGGGAGAGAGCGTGGAGGACCAGAACAGTTTGTTCCGTATTGCTTCTAGAAGCTCCGAGAGCAGTCACTGCGGGTACGCCAGAATTCAGTCAGAGAAGCATTTTGTTTTTTTCGTCCTCGACCTCCTGTGCCAGTAGAAATGTACTTTTCAGAGCCTGGTCTGTGGTGCTGCTGGAATTTTTCCCATGAGATTTTTAACATTTAGGGAAAGTACAGAACTGTTTACGTTTTTTTCCCCCCCGCTGAACTGTTTTTGCATAAAATTCTCTTAACTCCCGGTTCTTTTTTTTTTTTTTTTAACCTAAAATGAAAGTAAACATGCATTGACATGATTCCCACCTGCTATTCAAGGATCCCCCTCAGAATGGGAGCCGCAGAGAAAATGGTCACATGGGTGGGGCTGAGACCCTAAAGCCACAACATCTAGATCAGCTAGCACCAGGCCCCTGAAAGTTTCTGGAGAAAATAGAACTCCTCTTTCTACTTACTTGGAGGGTGGGGGTCCCTTTACTCACTTCCCTAGCGGTGAGTGTGCTGGGTGCCAGCCCTGCGGTGTGGAGGGCGAGGAACCAGGCCCTGCGGCGGGCCTCAGGGCCTTGGCAGCAAGTGTGGAGGGGCTGGGACAGAAGGGGTAGGAATTGGGCAAGAACGGGGTTCATGGAGAGAAGTTTGATAAATATGTTCTGAGAGAGGATGAGGAGGTCCTAGAGCAGAACCTAAAGACCAGCCAAGCCCGTGAATGGAGCGTCTAGACTGCAGGCCGTGGGACGGGGGCCGCGGAGTGAGCCCCCTTCATTGAGCAGAAAACCAGCCCGGGGCACTGGCTTTGAGCCCATTAACGTGGGAACTGGGGAGGTGGCAGTGTCTTCTAGAATTTCTTCTCCTGAGCCTGACACGGCGCCGCCATGTTTGATCTTGTTTTCCAGAAATCGCGCAGGTGATCGCCTGCTACACGGCCACCGGCCCCGAGCAGCTCACTCTGGCCCCTGGTCAGCTGATTCTGATCCGGAAAAAGAACCCAGGCGGTTGGTGGGAAGGAGAGCTGCAAGTTAGTGTCTTTTCCGTTTGCTGAAAATTCTGTGTCCACCTTTGAGTGTGTAAGATGTCAAAGGGCGAGGGCGTCCTTGCAGGGGCCAGCAGAACCCCCGCCACCTCGTCCCGCGCTGGGATATGGGGAGGTGCCCCGTCGTCGGAGTCCACGTGTTGGTTTTCTGAGCGTCGGGCGCCCAGTCAGTAGCAGAATGGTGAGAGCTCAGGATGCCCGGAAAGGTGTGTCCACACTGGCTTGCCTGCTGCATCCCCAGGGTGAGAAGTCATGGCGAGGGGCGCCTGCAGAGTCGTCCTCTCATGTCGTGGCGTTACAGAAGCCGCGCTCACCATCCTGAAGTGTAAAGTGTGGCCTCTGTGTCACAACAGGCTTCGTTCCTGCGCCTGGGGGGGTGTGTGCCCGTGTGTGTGTGTGTGTGTGTGTGTGTCCGTGTCCTCGGTCCATTTTGTCGAGGCAGACCGTGGTCAAGTGGTCAAGGAGAAGATGGCTCTTGTGGTGCTGAAGAGGGAAGTCCCTCCCCGTGCATGTGGGCAGCCAGTGACAGAATGAAGTGCCGGGAATGGCCAGCACCATCTAGGGTGTAGTCGGAGACTCGGCTTGTCGTGGGCAGCGCCCTGGTGGGCAGCCCTAACACCCGTCCAGCGTGGCTGACCACACTCACCGGCCAGCCTCGGGAACCTGACCCGGGGGGGCAGCGGGCCTTCTGTCCTGGCATCCCCCGAGGCTGCCCACAGATGCCCCCTTCCCTCCCCAGCCATGCACTTGCTGGTCTGCCCAGCCCTCGGTGACATCTCCGCTGCAGCCTCTTCTCATTGGGTGGTTCGTTCTCCCTTGACAACAAGCCCCGCTCCAGACTCGGGGCCTCCCTGAGAGTAACACGCCTCCCCAGGCGCTGGGGACCCCCGGAGCTGGCCGCACCCCACCTCCTCCAGAAGGGACATCTTCCCCTGAGCTGTGGTGGTCCCGATGCCCACACCACTCATGGTGTTAAATAGTGATGATCCTGTTAGCTTCTCACCCAAATGTCTTACGTCTACATGCAGGTTATCAGCGTTTTGAAGGTGGTAACTGGTTTGGTTTTTTTTTTGGCCTCGCCCTCCTAGCACCTTGCTCAAGAGACAGTTTTGAACAATTCTCGCAATCCCCAAGAAAATGGGTGAATTGCCAGGCGTGGGAGGGCTTCTGGTGCCTTCACCAGGGGCTCTCTCGTTGTGGATGCACGAATGAAGAAACTGTCCGTGAGCTCCGTGTTCTGCCCTTGTCTGAGGGCAGGGGTAGGGCCATGGCGGAGTCGTCGCCGGCCATATGGCGGCCGGCTGGATAGAGGAACACGTGGGGGCTTGCAAATGAGAGGCTGCAGTCGTGGGCGGATTCACTGTAAGCCTCAGCCCTTGAGCCAAGGGCACGCAGTCTGTCAGACCACAAGGGAAGGGAAACTTGATCCGCGTTCTAAAAGTAACCCAGATGGATCCTCCTCCATAATGTGGCAGGTGGGAGGGCAGAGTTAAGGTAGAGGAAGTTTTCTTTTCTTCTAGTTTTCTTTTCTTATTTTGCGGATAGGGAATATATTCCCAGGGTTTAAAATCCAAAAGTAAGCAAAGCGGGATACAGAAGGTCTCCCTCCCACCCCTGTCCTTGAAGGCAGTTGTTTATCTAGAGCTACTGTGTGTGTGTGTGTGTGTGTGTGTGTGCGCGCGCGCATGTGTGTGTGTGTGCGTGCGTGTGTGTGCGCGCGCACATACGTATGCATCATCTTGAGTTCTCTGTTCCCGTTGGCATAGTTGGGTGCTCTTAGTGCTTCCCGCCATTCCCAGCTAGCCCTTGACCTCATAGAGTCGCAGGTCTCGGCTCACCCTGTTTGCAAACGGGGCAGGTTCAGACCCCCTGTGTTCTGTGTATAGCGCATGCGTGTCATCTCACTTTATCCACAAGAGTGCAGGCGTGAGTGTGACTACTGGCTCACCGCTACCTGGCTTGTAACTGTCACTGGGCTTTTCTGGGCCTCACTTCCTTCATCCGGGAACCGGGGATAGTCATAGAATTCTCCCTCTGGAACTGTGCAGGTGAATGCACGTGGGGTGCTCGGCGCAGGGCCCGCCTCATCCAAAGCACCCAAGAAGTGCTGTCTGCTATTATTGGTAGTTTCTCATTATTGTCACCATCACCGTTAGCCTCAAATCCATATGTAATGTTGGCTTCCGCCGTCATCCCTGCGTCCCTTGAAAGTCACACGTGAGAGCCAGAGCCTCCCTGAATGGGTGCCCTCTGCTAGACATACCCCGTGACACCCAGCTGGGACCCTCCCGCCCATGCAGACACATTCCAGGCTCCGCTGGCCAAGGACCCCGGTTTGAATTCTCGCTGCAGGGTTTTCATCGTGTAATACAGAAACTCAGAGATGCTGCTGTTCACACCAGACGGTTTGCGGCTCTGGGTAAACCTTGTGTACGCGCTCTCTTGTGTAGCGGACTGGCCCCTGAATGATGACGACCCTTTTAAGTGTTTCGCTGTCCTTCTTGTCTTACTAGGCACGTGGGAAGAAGCGCCAGATAGGCTGGTTCCCCGCTAATTACGTAAAACTTCTAAGCCCCGGGACGAGCAAAATCACTCCAACGGAGCCCCCGAAGCCAGCAGCGCTCCCGGCAGGTAGGCAGCGTACGATCTCCCTTTGGACGATGGTCCGCAGGTCCCTGTCCTCCTCCCGCTGGGTTCCCTCCCGGAGTGTCTTAGAGAGGCTCTCACAGCTGCTGTAAATACTTCTTGTGCTTGCCGGGACCGATCCCCAACTAATGGGATATGGAATATGTTTTTCAAAAGGACCGAGTGTCTAAGCAAGCAGCTTTGCTCTCCTGGGCACAACAGAGCCCTTGTTGGAACTGTCTTCTGAAGGAGTTGTGAATACTGTGGCATTAAAGCCAGACTTTTCTCTTGATTTCCTTCCAGCTGTTTAAATCGGGATTTGGGCTAGGGGCTGAGGGGACAAAAAGGGACTCCTAAAAATAAATGGCCGGGGTCTCAATAGGTCAGGAGACGGAGCTGGAGGCCACGGGGGTCTGTTGGTTATAATGGGGTTGCTCGCTGAAGACTAAAATAGCTCCCCCGTGACATTTCCTGTGAACAGAGGGGGCTTCGCTCAATGGACAGGATGTCCTGCACGCTCCCCTAAAGGACTCAGAGGAACAGAGGGCACCGCGGCTGAGGCCGTTGGCTATTTTCTGACTGAGGAGACCAAATTAGATGCTTTGGTCATATTTGAGATGGGCGAGGTTAGGGGAGCAGGAATCTGCCCTCAGGTCTCCAAGCCACCAGCTCTTGGGTGGCATTTCTGGAAAATGCGTAACTTTCGTTGCTGTCTGTGCCGCACATTCCCAGTGAAACACGATGACAACTTGGCAGACTTCGCCAGCAGTGCAGGGATTGGCAGAGCGGGACTGTTTCCAGCCCTGGCTGGGCCTCTCGTCCTTCACTGCGGGCCTCCTGCGGGTGGAGGGGGCAGTGCCAGCTGGCCCCCCTCTCCCTTGGGGTACTTGGGCGGGACCCCCTTCATCGGGTTGGTTGAAACCCACCGAAATAATTGGCCGAAATGATTCAGTTAACTTGCAGAACCTAAAGCCATAGATAGCGTGGTTGAGGAAGATTAATGAGAGGCCCCGCCTGACCACACGGACTTATCCAAAGTGTGCTCAGGCCAGGAAACGAAAGCAGTTTAACCTCCCACAGGTTTGAGGGAAAGCGAGAAGAGGAAAAACCTTCTTGAGCATGGCAGTGTCCTCCTTTGAGACAAAATTTTGAGCCACAAAGATAATAGCAGAAGAAAACATTGGTTTTACTTTTCTGTAAGATTTGGATTTGGCGGGGGGGGGGGGGGGGG